>JACMZG010001914.1:52076695-52131132 GCA_018340805.1 Microvelia longipes
CTTATTTTTCTTCCGTTTATCTCATACAACTTCGATGGGGTTCATAAAAGTTCCTTATTGCTGTCATTCTCCCTTATTCAATGCAGTCTTGTTTAAGGTAGACAATATTAAGGATGGACATCATCATTAATAGAAGCCGTGTTAGTATGAAAAGGATGTCTAATTTAGGTTAAAGAGAGTGTGCAATTGATTACTAATGATATGTTCTTACGAGTAGACGGAGTGACTCCTGTCCTATGCAATGCGGTAAATAGAGGAGCGCCACATGTCTGAAGGATTGAAATGGGGCATGGTGTGGCACATTCGTAGTCAGGCACGATTCTGACTGGCGTTCTTTTGGGTGCTGACTGTGTACACTGGCATTCAAACCTGGAACAGTGGAGTTTAGAAAAAGAGTTATTAATTTAACACCCAAGTCTCTTAGGCCGCAAAATAAATTGACCAGACCAAAAAGGCCGCAGAAAAGTAACTGCAAAACATGAAATATATAAAACAATGAACAAAGCGTCTTGTAACTAAACATTCTATACTTATGGAACACTCATTGACTTATATTATTAGTAAATAGGTAGTTAACATAAGAAAGTGGAACGTATCCTGAAGACAAATTTTCTTATTAAAAATATGATTTCAGGAAAAGACATACTCAAAACTATGTGTGTTGTTAACAAGCCTACTCAAACCTTCTTGATATTGTTTTATATTTAAAACTACTATTTTCAATACATTTATCTCTGCTTAACGGCACTGATGATGACCACTTGTTAGGTCGAAAGCGCTCTGCTTTACTTTTAATAAAATTTTTAACTGTGGAGAGACTTTTTATTCTTTCGTTTTATTATGATCTTTCTGAAGTATCCCAGTAAGGCATGACCTCCACATTCAAAACACCTAAAAAAATTAACTTACGTATTCCTTAGTCCAGCGAAAGCAAATCCCAGTTCAATACATTTGGCGATGCAAGTTTGAATGTTATTTTGTGCTCCCAGATTTATTTTTGGGCCTACTAATAAATCGTTAGTGTCATCTTTGTAACATCCTATTAGTTTACCTAAACTGGGATCTCCTGTAAAATTGGTAAAAAACAGTTACCATTATATAAGTATGTTGATACTAAGGAAGACAGTGTTTCATTCTAGATGATTAACTCCGTTGGCTTACGCGGTAATCAATAATGGCGGAATTCAATGTTGTACCCCCACCCCCTCCAAGAGGTAGATAGCTGGATCGTAATCCCCTTGCATCTTTGAAGTGAGCCCCCTCGGGCCATTTGTCCTAGTCCGCCACTGGTATACAAGAATTCTTATATATTTATGTAATACTATTATTTTATACATTTCTTTTCATCTTTCTTTTTTCTCCCTATTTTTTCTCTGTTTCCCTTGTTATGAGATTTCTTTGAATTGGGCGATCGCCCACGTCGCCCCCCCGTCCTCCTGGTCTCTCCGTGCCTTGGCGGTATTTGTCAGATTGACTTTGTCAATCTGATTGATTAATCTGTCCTTTTACTTCCACTGTGTGAGAGTTTGCTTAAAAATGTAAAATGCCATGGATGAATACACGTGAGCAGCACAAAGCCGAAGTAGTTTGAGTTGTTCAACCTTGATCAACTACATCGTGAAGAAACCTTCCCCGATGTAAGCGAATCGTCGCATAATTTATCTACATTAATGTAATCGCAGTCGGAAAACATTTATACGAAAATCTTATCTTACAATAAAATTCAGAGGTCTTGGTAGAATTCAAAGCCGAAATATTCTTTAAACTCCTAAATGTTCTCACCCCCTGCTCTACCGGGACATTTCTAGAAGGATACTTTTAGTTAAAGGAAACACATTTTAAGATTATTACTTTCCTCATTTATACTGTAGGTATATAATGGCGCGGTTCGAATATCCATTCGGCCTTCTAGAAGCCTTGTGATCACCAACTAAGACTTTTTTTAATAACTTTCTCAAATTTTCAGTAAAGGTTAGCGCGATTTAGATAAAAAAAGCCATTTCCGAATATGCACTGCTCTTTTGGTTAATCTCAAAGAGGTAATTTACCATGACTCAACTGATTATTTTTAATGCTATACTGTACATACATAACTACTTGTTAGACGATTCAATGTTAAATAAAATAATGACCTGTCATAAATATAACAACATAAATATTGACGTCCTAACAGTAGTTTATAGTAAGTACATAGTTAATTAAAAAATAAATCGTTGAGTGAATGTAAATATTACTCTTTGAAATTTAACCAATAAGAGCGTGCAGAATTAACGAAATAGGCTTCATTTATCACAAATTCCCGATAATTGTACTTGAAAATTTTGAAAAAAAAATGTTTTGTTGTATCCAACGTTCTTAGAATATTCGGACCGTGCCTTATAGGAAAATATTGTGTTTGCAAATAAATTAGAAACCAGGATGAAAACGGAATTATGAGTTTCAGGCGTTTTAAGGCCTCCTGAGTGGTTTTTGCAAAGTTGTCTGTCTGTAAGTGATGCTATAGAGTTGTAATTTTGTAAAAAAATCTGTCTGCCGCTGTAGTTGTGCTAGTCGGAAAATATTTGTTTATGGCGTCATTAACCTGCGAAAATTACTCAGTAAAAATTTCGAAAAATCATAAAACATGAAAATAAGGCGATCAGATTGAAATTTGGAATAAGGGAACCAAGGAAGGCTGCCACCCTCGCCCTCATTGGCCAGTCCTAAATACTTAATGGCAAGAACGCCTATTTTAAACGTAAGAAAGGACGTATTTCAAACCAACAGCAGAAATAGAGTTTCCTTCCGTCGCAAGCCCTTATTATATTTATACTTATTATAGCTTATTATATTTTAATGTTCTATTTACCTATAATTCCTGTTGTATACGCCGACATGAAATCCTTGCCTCCACACTTAGCCTGAGTACCGTCACACTCTATATCACACTTCTTAGCTGCCACGCGCAATTTCTGCGGCGGAGATGATTTGCCACACAAACACTGAGATCTAAATCAAACAAATCTATTGACAACTTACAAGTTAATCATAATTTCAGTATTAAATGATTCAAAGGACTATAAATTTGAAACCTTTCTTCGCAACTTTTTCCGGGTAGGATATTATTTTCCATGAGGTTATTAAAATTTACTTCCTAACTCTATCTCCAATAATAGGAAGAGAAAGCATTGCAATAGGAATGAGATACTCAGTTTAAATAACCTCGTGTCAGTACCTGCAGGTACCAAAAATAGAAAGATATTGGTGTCTCTATGAATGTATACATAGATGAATGATCACTTCTATTGCAAACATTATATTTGTGTGTGCGTTTGAGTATGTGTGTAAATATGTTACAAGTGTTTTTCGATAAAGAGTTAAAACTTAACAAAAATTAATCTTTAGGTCATATTGTGCTGTCCAAGTTATATTTCTATTCGCCATTCTATTTCGTCATTAATGGTTCTCGAATGGTCATCAATTCATAAAATGGGAACAAATTAAAAGATCGAGTTGTAAGATAAGATAACGCCTCTATGAATGTACAAATTTTTTTTTGATAAGATTCGTTTAATTTTTTAAGCCTTTGTTCAATTTTCATGGATTAAAATCGCTAAGGATTAAAACATCGTCAAAAATGGAGTTGACATTCAGCCCGAGTATGTATTCTTAAACATATTATTTACAAATTACAATATTATGTATTTCAGTCCACATGCTAATACAGTTAGTTTTCTTGACAATATTTATTTAGATATTATATATATATATAATAATATATATATATATATATTATATATATATATATAATATATATATATATATATAATATACATAACTACAAAACATATAAGGTGATTTTATACTCCGGTTACCGAGCAAGTAAGTCTAATAGAGGGTGAGGATAAGCTTATACACCTGATAAAGTTAGAAAAGATACGAATATTCCTATCTCGTCAGAAAAAACGAACAATTTCTGTTGTTACTGTTGATGTGGGTGGAAATATATCACTGGAAATAAATATTTTCCCCTTATTTTCAATAAAAAGTAAGTTCTAGTATTTTCCATTGCTACCAACTCCTCCAAACTAAACCATAATTAAGGGAAACGCGTTGGTGTATTGATAAATGGTTCTTCAGTCCCCCCCCCCCCCTCCCGACCCCTCCTTTTTCCCTCAAAAGTGAAAAATTATCAACCCCGTCAACATAAATTGTGAAAATTTATAGCTGCCTCCTTCCTTCTGGTGAAATAATTGTAAGAATCAGCTAAAACAGTTGCATTGGGGTCAAAATACATTTATACTGCATTGTCAATATTTTCATACGATCAGTGATATAATTAACAGAGACTTCATGATGTGTATTGCTAAATTGAATGTAAGCATACTATATTGTATATATATATATAAATATATACTAATATATATAATATACATCATATATATATATTAATAATATATATATAAATATATATAATAATATATATAAATAATTATAAATATTGGTGGGATCGAAAAAAACGATTTTTTTTTTATTTTAACAACGTAATAGTGCGGTAAGAAGTTTGTGCACTGGTCCTAACAAACAAAAATAAAGCCCAAAGAAAGTCGAAAATCGGTGCCATATCTTTCCGTTCGCGCATCGCGGCAAAAGTTTACAAAATTTGAAAAAAAAAATCGATTTTTTTTTTAAAAAAAATTAAAAAATACAAATTATTAAACTGCTAAGCTGTAAATAGTTATTTTTCGTGTAGGTCAAAGGTAAAAAGTAACAAATATAGCTCTAATTATTATAATATTTATAACATCTTTCGTTCGCGCATTGCTAGGAAATAGGTAATTGTACCGTTTTAAATCAATGAATTTCTGCAGCCTTTCGCCCGTCCCACGAGGGTTGTCTGCAGAAGTTCTCCGTATGCCCAACCCAACCAACCATCAATGTAGGCATTGCTACGTGATTTTTAAAAAATATTTAAATATTTTTTTTAATTTATGTATTATTGATTTAATTTAAACTGGCGAAATTGAGACAAAAGTCTCCTCTTTTCATTCCGCCAGCACTCAAACAATAACAATTAATACATTAAACCAGAAACATATCTTAACAACAAACTAATTTAAGGTGTAATTAAACTAGTTAAATTAGTTAAAGGATTTTCTTTTAAAAAATTTAGTTTAAAGAGAAAAAAAGTCTTATTTTATTCTAAACAAATGGCTTTGAAGTCAGATTTTGTGGAAAACCAGCAGTACATTATAGATGCTTAAACTAAATTAGAGTAGAGTTTATAAATCCCTCTCTGTTTGTTAAGCCACTATACTTTGTTGAGGCTCAAGATACCAATATTATCATATTACTCATACAACCTGTGTGCATGAATATGCTATACGTTTGAAAGTCATCGCTACGTCCGTCATTACGTCCGTTACCGAAAAGCAAATGCAGGGTGAGCGAAGTACGCGTTTCTCTCAATCACTGGTCGACTACTTGAAGCAATTCTTTTAGTTTGAATTATGCTGAAATGTGTTAAAGCCGTCTATTATGCTGTGATTTTTTTTAAATGTTAAACCAACCGGCATTACGAACTAGTTAAAAACTAATAGTTGTTTTTAATTGCTCAGATGGACTGGCAGAGCTTACAATAAACCTTAGTACTACATTGTGCAGCCGTCAACAATCTTGAATGAGACCTAGCACCTGGATCATTAAGAATAAATCAATTGAACAATGCCTGTTCTTATTGCGTGAGATATGTCAAGCAATGATTGCTGATCTTTTACTTAAAGTAAAATCACAACTTAGTGAACGACCGTAAACATGTTTTCAGCATAATCCAAACTACGGGGTACTTACCTAAAGAATTGCTTCAAGTTGTCGACCCAGTGATTAAGAGAAACGCGTACTTCGCTCACCCTGAAAACTTGATGCAAGTAATAACCGAAGATGATAGAAAAGATATTCGAATGCTGGGTTAAAGGAGAATTTTAAAGGCAAGACAGTCTGAACCTTCAAAGAACAAAGGTGTCCGAAACTTCTTGACACCAACATTAAATTTCAAGAACAATATTAAATCCTTTATTAATGACGACGTAACGACGATTTCAAACGTATAGCCATTTCCATGCCACACACAGGTTGTTGAGAGATATGTAAAATTGGTATCTGACGCCTCAACAAAAGTATGTGGCTTAACAAACAGAGAGGGATTTATAAAATCGACTCTATTTGTTAAGATCTATAATAGTCATAATAGATCTTATAATGAGAGTGGAACAGTCAGTCGACTGTTCCACAAAATCTGACTTCAAGTCATTTGTTTTAGAATGAAAAATAGCTCTTTCTTTTCTTTAAACTAAATTATTAAAAAGAAAATCCATTTACTAATTTAACTAGTTTAATTACACCTTTAAATTAGTTTAGTTGTAAGATATGTTGTATTATGTATTAATTGTATTGTTTGAGTGCTGGCGGAATGAAAGAGGAGACTTTTGTCTCAATTCGCCGGTTTAAATAAATCAGGAAAATAATAATTAAAAAAATAATTAAAATATGTTCTTTTAAAATCACGTAGCATGCATACATTGGATGGTTGGTTGGGTTGGGCATAGGTAGAACTTCTTGCAGACAACCCCTCGTGGACGGGCGAAAGGCTGCAGAAATTCATGATAAAAACGGTACAAATTACCTATTTCCTACGCAATGCGCGAACGAAAGATGTCATAAATATTATAATAATTAAGTATATTTGTTTACTTTACCTTTGACCTACACGAAAAATACTATTACACGTTACAGTTTAATAATTTGTATTTTTAATTTTTAAAAAAAAATCGATATTTTTTCAAATTTTGTAAACTTTGCCGCCGATGCGCGAACGGAAGATATTAACCGATTTTCGATTTCTTGGGCTATTTTTGTTTGTTTAGACCAGTGCACAACTTTTTCCGCACTATTACGTTTTAAAAATAAAAAAAAATGTTTTTTTCGATCCACCCTAATATATATATATATATATATATATATATATATAATATATAATATATATATATATATATATATATATATACATACGAGATTTTATCATGAACTTTCCATGGGATGCAATACAATTTGAAAGCTATTGATTATCAAATTTAAATTAAAATAAAATAGCCTTGGTAAAAAGTCGACGACAAAAACAATCTGACCGGACGCTATTGGTTATAAGGTTTTAATATATGTCATTAGCACACGCACTAGGTTGAATTTCATCAGCAGTCTTGTTTGCTATTTTATCATTTGAGAAATATATATTTGAGTAGTGTAATCATGGGTTTTGAATAATACGTTAGAATGTGCCACTATGCCGTTTCAGAATTGTAAATGTGAGAAACTACCAAACAACTACCGTGTTGTCCCAAGACCGCATGGGCGATCTGATTGACGCCGCGTAGTGCACAAGACCTCATGGGCGATCTGGTTGATCTGGTTGTAGCGCACAAGACGCATGGCGATCTGGTTGACGCGCGTGGCGCACAAGACCGCATGGGCGATCTGGTTGACGCCGCGTGGCGCACAAGCTTCCTGAGCAAGAGTATATGTATATATATATATATATATATATATAATATATATATATATATATATATATATATATATATATATATATATAATAAATATATGTATATATATTTATTTATTTATTTATGTGTGTGTGTTTGTATTGTACGTAACAAGACCTTAGGTGAAGTACCATGAAGTAGCCTTCTTACATTACATTTCGAAAGGTGGTCTTTTGTCAGCTCTCAAAAATTTGGAGATACTTCGTAATATTGAAGAGAATGGTGATAAAGCGCTGAACAGGAAAGGTAAAAGTGGAAGTACGTAAATATTTATTATTAAGGTTGTAATAAATCCACTATACATACCCAGCATAAATGTAAGCCATTGAGTATCCCTTTAAGTAGCAATGGGATGCGCACTTATTCTGATTGATTCTAGTAATGACTTTCTTTATTGATGTGATAGTAGTGTTGTAGCTGTAACAACCCTTTAGTGACACACCTGGTGGCGGTTCTGAAAACAATTGTTTACACTAGAACATCTCTAGGTCAGAATGTTTATAGCAGGAGGATACATATTTGTCTATATACACATGCTAAGTCTAAGTTAAGTGTATGTTATGAAGTAAAGTGCGATTCTAATGAACTTTTCAGTTAATTTTCTGTAACCTAACGTAACGTAGACTTAACTTGTGTGTGTGGACATAGCTTTATTGGATAGAGATGTTGGTTTCAAAATTTATCTGCTATATTGTCCATTTCTTCTATGGAGACATAAACAATGGAATAGGTAGGGATAGTGAGACAAGGTTAGATATGTGGGTTAGTTCCATTAAAAGTATTTAATTGTATAAGAAAAAATTCTGGCGCGGAGGTCCGCATGACAGGCGAATTTCCTTTGGATTCGACCACTCAAACCCAGAGTACCTGTGTTCAAATCCTAGTAGAGGACAATCAATTTTTTAATCGTTTTTTTACCTAATATAAGTTTTACAACTAGAAAATAATTCTGGCGCGGTGGTCCGCATGTCGGGCGAATTTCCTTTGGATGCGTGTTTCCGGTGCTTTTACATTATATAAGTTTACAACTACTAATAATAATTCCGGGCGGGTGGCCGCTGTTCGCGGTTCATGCCTTTAGAACTAAGCAGTTACCAATTGTCGAGCACTGCTCGTAACTCATTTTGTCTGTATTTTTTAAAGGAAATGCGCATAATGATGCAGTTGTTGTACAAAACTATGCCTCTAAAATTAGAAGTACGCACTACTTATTTTTGCACTAGTTTAAGCTTAGAGTTACTTATCTTAAGCTTAGTAAGTTATCTTTAAAGGTTTTTAGCGCATTTTCCTTTGAAAATACAAACAAAATGAAGTTACGAGCAGTGGCTGACAATTGAGTAACTGCTTAGGTTCTAAAGAATGACCGGAAATACGCTATGGGCATGGTTCTTGCACAAGCAAGAAATGGGTTGTTTAGCAGGAAATACGCATTCTAAATGAAATTCGCCCGACAGCGACCACCGCGCCGGAATTATTTATTTAGTAGTTGTAAACTTATATAATGTAAAAAGCACGAAAACACGCATTCTAAATAGGAAATTCGCCCGACAGCGGACACCGCGCCGGAATTATTATTTAGTAGTTGTAAACTTATAATTGTAAAAAGCACGAAAACACGCATCCAAAGGAAATTCGCCCGACATGCGGACCACCGTGCCAGTATTAAATTTTCTAGTTGTAAACTTATATTAGGTAAAAAAAAAACGTAACAAAATATTCGACCCTTCCAGGATGTGAACCAGGGTCCCCTGAGTTTAAAGTGGTCGTATTGACTACGACCACTGGCATTTACTCAGAGGCCAAAAAACATTTGAATACGACACCCTACTCGAAAATTATTTTAAACGACCGTATTTTGGTTTTCTATAATTTTTGTGGTTTTTTCGACTTTTTGGTAATTAAAGTAGTCGTATCGACTTCGGACCGGTTTCATTCGATTCAGCGTCCAAAATTACATAGAAAACGACACCCTACTCGATTTATTTATTTATCGACCTAAATTTTGGTTTTTGGTAATTACAATGGTTTTTTTTTCAATTTTTAGGTCTTAGAGGGGTCGTATCGACTTCGGATTGGTTTCATTCAATTCAGCGTTTCAAAAAAAATTAAATATTGGCCTTTTTTCGCGGCAAAAAATATTAACCTGAATTTTGCCGATTTTTTGAAAAATTTCGCTGACTTCAGCAAACCGGGTTAATGACGTCACAAAAACCTGGTTTTCAATAGGGTTCGTGTCCTTCCGAAGGTTGATTTTTGCACCAAGTTTGGGTTAAAAATATAATCCGTCTCGAAAGATAGAGTGTTTACAAAGAAAGTGTCTAGAAATACATATATTATTATATAGCATATATATATATATATATAATTAATATATATATATATCTATATATTATATTATATATATATAATATAATATATAATATATAAAGTCTCGCGAAAATTATTTTTTCGTCATTAGGGACCTCTGAAACGGATTTGTGTCGTGGTCCGAGGTTCGAATTCTGCCATGACGCCTATCCCATTAGGCGAATTTTCAAAGGAAATTTGCTAAAGATGAGTTTTAAGTAACGAAATTAAACAGAGTCTCTCCACTAATGATGTATATTTGACATAGCCAGCTTTCAATTTTAACAGATCATCATCAGTGCCGGCGAGCAGCGAAGAAAAGAGTTAGGGGACAGCTGTAACAGTTTTGTCTAGAGGTTTGTAGCTGACTGTCTACTGTCTCCTGACTCTTTTCTTCGCTGCTCGCCGGCACTGATAATGATCTGTTAAGATTGAAAGCTGGCTTTGTCAAAAATATATCATTAGTGGAGAAACTCTGTTTAATTTCATTGTTTTAAGTATTTGTTTCATGTCCATGAATTGTAAAATACTTAATTATTTGGTTTCATTAAAGTATATAAAGAAAATATGATTTCTCCCTTTACTTAACTAAACTTAGTTAAGCTTTAGCAAAGTACTAACTAGTTATGCCTGTAGCGTAAACATTAGCTTTCCAGTCTCCTCCGCAGAGCTGCGATTGATCTCCTGCGCAAGGTTTATCACATCCGTCTACAATACCATCTAACTTACGAGCTGCTCCACAGTAGCACTCTAGTCTGTAATCAATTATAACAAACAATATACATTATCTATGAACATCAGAATTTTCATCTCCTTTGTAAAACTGATATTGATCACCACACTTCTGGTGGTCTTCTGGTGGTGAATGTGCCTTCTGGTGAATCCAAAAGTTCGCTTTCACTGTAGAAGGCATTTTTAGGGAGGTAGCTGAGGTAGGATATCATAGGGGAACACTCTATATTCAAACAAAACTAAACTGTAGAGTCTAGTTTTGCAGATCATATAATGATCATCTACGAAATCCTACATTCTTTATGATGCCTCCCTCAGTCGAAGCAAAATTTCAGGTTCATCGATAGTTCATGTCATCACTAGAAGAGCTTTTAACCTTCATGATATTAATCGTAGAACCTACGTAGTTTAATATACCATTATTGTTATTATTTTTTATAGTTACAGGTTATAAATTATTAATCTCAATGTCCTCCCTCAATGCTATTTGAGATCAATCAAATTCGTTTTTACTTTTTCTCCTGGAGTCTCTGTCGGAAAAGTTAAATTACTCTTCTTGTTTTACTGTAATTTAAACCCCTGAAATAAGCAATATGAGTATGAGATTCATAGGGGAAAAATATTAAATAATTTTATGATAATAACTAAGTGCATTAGTTGACAATGATGTAGAAATTAGAACAATACCATAGGTGTGTTAATTCGTAAGTATTTGAAACCGGTCAAAGATCTGAATATAGCGTCACGTGGTAAAGTTAACAAAGCATTTACTTACGAGTATTGTACTCCAGCGTGAGTATAGCCTAAAGCTCTACAATACGCGATGCATCGTGTTGGCGTATTGGTCAGAGCGAGATCTACTTTGTGTTCCGGTATCAGTCTTGTATCATCACTATCCCGAAGACATCCTATTTCTAAATCATCTAAGTCTATATCGTCCTCTGAAACATAAAAGTTACCTCGTTGAACGTAAAAAAAATATTATATAAACCATTATCTCAGCAAAAACTAAGATTACATCAAACTAAACGTTAGCATGAAATCTACTCTGTTGATTAGGAGTAATGCAAGTATAGCATATTTTTTAAAATACTATATAATATATATATATATATATTATATATATATATATATATTTAAATATTATGCATGCACTAAGATCTCAAATAAGCGCATACGCATAAGAAAATACCCTATGTCCGCATGCATAACGATTATAACAGTTCTACGCTATCCTTAGCCTTTTTGCTGATGACATTATCTTTATGGTTGAGGACGAATCTTCTTTTACATATTGCGTTGCTAGGGTCACCCAAAGAGTAGCTATTACGGTTCTTTACTTTAACACTGCGTACTTCAAATCCGTCTTATAGTAAAAAAGATTTCCCCACGGTTTTTGTGTTGACTCGCCTAGCACTGATAAAATAGTTCTATGCCCCACATGTGAAATCGTACTTTTATCTTAGCTCTTGACTTATTTTGTTTACTAATTGTTTATACTAAGTATTTAATTGTTTCAACAATTACTTTATACTTTAGTAATTACAATTACTTTTTTTTAGTAATTACAAATACTTTCCATTTTACATAAACATGCTACCAAATTTAATTTCGCTGTTTCAGCTGTGGTGTCAATTAATTGGTTAAGGGCACTTCTAATAATTATAGATTTATAGCACCTCATGGAGAAGTTTCCTGGTTTGATTTTTTTCATACATTACAGACAATAAACATATCTTGTGTAATTAGAACTTAAACCATTTGCCATACCACAATGTTTAATTGTTTATAACATATAATAAATGCCCTACCTATAATACCCGTAGAGTAAAGGGAAAATGCGAATTTCCCTCCGCATTTTGTCGATAGATCACTTTTACACTGCACATTACAATTGCTGTCATCATCAGGTTTTGGTAGCTGTCCGTCTAGATCACCACAATAGCATTCTTTCCTGTAATTTAAAGTACATATGTTATTTACATGTCCTCTCCTACTACCGTAGTTATAGGGAAAAATATTATGTTTACCCCAAAAATTCAAAACTGAGGTTTTCCTATAAATATTCGTTCCAACTACTTTCATGACGCTGTGAGTGGTTTTTATCATGGTGTCTGTCGCTCTCGGCGTGTACATGAATGTCTGTCTTTGTCACGCATAAATCCCGCATTGTTCATGCAAGAGAGTTGAAAAAAGATATTTTTCCAATAACAATTTTTACATTAACATATTTTGCCTATTAATTTGAGTCTTCGTAAATTAAAAAAAAATGTTTCATACAAAACTTTTACCAATACAGTTGAAATTTGACACAAATTTTCATCTGTAGAAAATCAATTGATCCACAAAAGCCCAGCGAAATCGAAGTAATACCACCTTAAGGTTTAGATAATCATGACATTTTGAAGACAAGTGAAGCGTGTCCGAAATTGCAAGGAAAAGTACCAAGGTACTCTTTGTAATCCCTTTATCTGTTATTAGGATGCGATGAATAGATCAATTGATTTATATTGTTATGGAAAAAGAGGACAGTTCTCAACTATTGCATGGGTAAAAATTTTATCTGTGCAGCCTTTCGCGGTTATAAAAAAAATGTAGGCTTTCTGGTAATAACTGCGTCAGGGAAGATTATGAATTCGACCAGCACAACCAAGCTTAGGATCTTATCTTCTTCCTCGAAACAAATTCAGAGACAGGTATAGATAGAACAACCCCAATGTGCAGTTCACGTTTGTTGAGCTAAATTATGAATCAATGATGTCTATATGCCTAAAGATGTCTTTCACAGAGGAAAAAAACGGCAGAATCACTATCTTCATTGATTAAAACTTATATGGCAATAACTGCAGAAGCCTGCGCAAAAATAGTTTGTATTAATGTGTAACATATTGGGTTCTCTAATTACACACCAAAAATAGCTCACCGCCCTATCCTATATAGGTCACATGAGGTAGGTGCAACTCTATGGCCTACTAATATTTTTTCAAGCAATGTGCAATCAATTACAACTTTGTCTAACGTTAATCGATTACATAAATTGCTCTCAAATTTTAGTTCTTCGAAATTTGAAGGAATGCTGGTGGGAAAACAAATTTCGGCAGTTAACTGTACTGGTCTACAAAATCTGGTAGACTTACCCATCTTTGGTAGCTGAATGTTTGAAGCCCATTGTAAAGCACAGGACATTGCACATGCCAACAGTCATAACTCGTCCTGTGGCTTGATGTCCTGTCAGTCTCACTTCATGCCTAGTATCTTTGAAGCAACCTAAATATCCTGGCAATACAGCCCCGGCAGCTCTGTCTGAAAACGATAAGACACTATCAAGGTTATAAAAAAACAAGTGGTAAGAGGCCATTTATGTTTTACTAAATCTTCTTTTTTATCTAAATACTATGATATTTGAGTCCAAGGTTAAAAGATCTGCAAGCTCAGGCCCCTTCAACGCAAACCAAGAAACATATTATACTATCGTGTGTTAAAAGTGAATCAATTTTATCTTTAAATCACTTCGCGCACATTAAGTTAAATTATAATGAATTTGAAATCACTATTTTAAAACAAATTTGAAGAGAAAAACTATTTGCTAAATTTATTCTACATGAAAAGTGAAATTATATCATTTTCTGGTCATCTACTGGCCATAGAGGGTAGTCCTGCTTTACTTTCTTTTTCGGTAACGGCCCATAATAACCGTAAATGTCCCATAAAATTTACCAAAAAAAACATGCAAATGTTTACAGAAATATTTTTTATACTTAAGGCTATACATGACCTTAAAAAAGCAAATATCAGACACGGGTGAGACTATCATAGTTTAGCTTACAAAGATTTAGCTCATAGTAGAGTCATCTGGGCTCTCTCTATCCAATATCATAATTTTGACCAATTTTATTCTGCTAATTATTTAATTTGTTTAAAAGTTTCATCGCAATATTCGTAATTAAGAATACTTTCCATATCCTCGAATTTTCGGTACCATGTACATTAATGTACAAATTATTATCATTTTACAAATAATTTGTTAAATTAAAATAAATAAATCATATTAGTATACTTTTCCTCATTTATACTGCAGGCATATAGGTAAAGTATTGTTTTTACAAAAGAACCGAAACGGGGATGTCACCTGAATTATACGTTCCAGGTTTATTTAAGGCCTCCTAAGTGGTTTTTACAAAGTTGTCTGTCTGTATGTGTGGTTGTATGTCTGTGTGCATGTCTGTGTGTGTGTCTGTTATCATCGCAGTTTCTAGTGAATTTATGCTAAAGAGTTGACTTTGCACAATCAGTCTATAGGTATAGTTGTGCTATTAGGCAATTTATTAATGCCGTCATTAACCTGCAATAATAACAGCGAATCTTTTGATAGTTCATAAAACGCGAAATAGCGTTGCAATCAATTTGAGATTTGGCACGCATGTAGCCATGAATAAGACTACTATATGTGCCAAGTTTCATCTCATTATTAGCATTAGTTCAATTTTTATTATCAAATGACTTGTGTCTTTTTTTTCAAAAAATTAAAAAAATCGGGAAATAATTCAATTGAGTTGAAATTTAGTACAAGTATATCTCAATTGTAAAAAAAATTTTATGCAATAAATGGTAATAATAATATCTCAATATCTCTACATCTTTACGTAATAAATAAGTACACTAAGTTTCGTTTTCATACAACAAGTATCTATGATTCTTGTTGTATCATAAAAGTTAAGCAGCAATGAGCTATTACCATACTCTAAAGGATGCATTTACTATCTAAGGACGAGCGAAGCAAGTCCGAGAACATGTTGCAGTATAAATTTTGGCAAATTGTTTATTTTGAGGACGAGAGAAGCGAGTCCGAACCAAGGACGATGAGCGTAGCGAATCCGATATTATAATAAGAAAAAATTGTAAGGTACCCCGTACCCGATATTTTATAGGGATTATGTTTGATCTTTAGTCACGATTCCATCTACTCCTATCATTAGGGAAATAAATCTGACTAATTTTGTTTTTTAATTTCCATCATATCTATTATAAATTTCCATTTAAAATTCTATATAAAGAAAATGTAAGAGATATTCGTTCCTTTTATTTATACGATCTTATCGTACAACAAGCCTGATATCGTCAATGGGTTTCCCTGCAGAGGTCAAGTCAATGCCTTGTCTTAAAGAGTATCCTGAGTCAGCTTCAGACCGGTTTCGATCTCATAATCCAGAAGTATGACGTCATATTTTGTGCATGCAATATTTGAATTATACAGTTACTATTTTTAGATTCGGTAAATGTAATAAATGTGTATAAATAAACCATTCATTATGCTTGAACAATATTTTTTACATTTAAAGAATAATATACTATATTATATAATATATATATATATATATATATATATATATATTATATATATATATATATTATATATATATTATATATATATATATATATATATATATATATATATATATATAATATATATATATATACACACACATATATATATATATATATATATATATATAATATATATATATATATAGAAATAAGTGTGCATATATTATTCTTTAAATGTAAAAAAAAAATTCTGGTACGGTGGTCCGCATGTCGGGCGAATTTCCTTTGGATGCGTGCTTCCGTGCTTTTTATATTATATAAGTTTACAACTACTAAATAAATAAATCCGGCGCGGTGGTCCACTGTCGGGCGAATTTTATTTAGAATGCGTGTTTCCGTGCTAAACAACCCATTTCTTGCTTATGCAAGAACCATGCCATTGCGTGGTTCCTTAACCTAAAGGCTTAAAACCTAAGCAGTTACTCAATTGTTAAGCACTGCTCGTAACTCATTTTGTCTGTATTTTCCAAAGGAAAATGCGCTAAAATCTTTAAAGATAACTGACTAAGCTTAAAGATAAGTAACTAAGCTTTAAACTAGTGCAAATAATAGTGCGTACTTCTAATTTTAGAGGCATAGTTTTGTACAACAACTGCATCATTATGCGCATTTCCTTGAAAAATACAGACAAATGAGTTACGAGCAGTGCTTGACAATTGAGTAACTGCTTAGGTCTTAAGCCTTTAGGTTAAGGAACCACGCAATGGGCATGGTTCTTGCATAAGCAAGAAATGGGTTGTTTAGCACGGAAACACGCATTCTAAATGAAATTCGCCCGACAGCGGACCACCGCGCCGGATTTATTTATTTAGTAGTTGTAAACTTATATAATGTAAAAAGCACGGAAACACGCATCCAAAGGAAATTCGCCCGACATGCGGACCACCGCGCCAGAATTATTTTCTAGTTGTAAACTTATATTAGGTAAAAAAACGTCAAAAAATTATTGTCCCTTCTAGGATTTGAACCCAGGTACTCTGGGTTTGAGTGCTCGCATCCAAAGGAAATTCGCCCGACATGCGGACCACCGCGCCAGAATTATTTTCTAGTTGTAAACTTATATTAAGTAAAAAAAACGATAAAAAAATTATCGACCCTTCCAGGATGTGAACCCAGGTACCCTGAGTTTAAGTGGTTGTATTGACTCCGGACCACTGGCATTTAACTCAGAGGCCTAAAAAACATTGAAACGACACCCTACACGAAATTTTATTTTCAACGACCGTAATTTGGTTTTCTATAATTTTTTTTTGGTATACTCGACGTTTTGGTCACTTAAAGTAGTCGTATCGATTTCGGACCGCCCAAAATACATAGAAAACGACACCCTACTTGAAATTTATTTTTTATCGACCTAAATTTTGGTTTTTGGTAATTTACAATGGTTTTTTCGATTTTGTGGTCACTTAGAGTGGTTGTATCGACTTCGGACAGGTTTTATTCGAATCAGCGCCTTAAAAAACATAAATATTTACCTTTTTCGCGGTAAAAAATATTAACCCTGAATTTTGCCGATTTTTTGAAAATTTCGCTGACTCAGCAAACCGGGTTAATGACGTCACAAAAACCTGGTTTTCAATGGGGTTCGTGTCCTCCCCAAGGTTGATTTCTGTACTAAGTTTGGTTATAAAATATTAATCCGTTCGAAAGATAGAGTGTTTTCAAGAAAGTGTTTAGAAATACACACACATATATATATATATATATATATATATATATATATATATATATATATATATATATATATATACATATACATCTATATATTATATATATATATATATATATATATATTATATATATAAAGTCTCGCGAAACGTATTTTTTCGTCATTAGGGACCTCTGAAACGGATTTGTGTCGTGGTCCGAGGTTCGAATTCCGCCATGACGCCTATCCCATTAGCCGAATTTCCAAAGGAAATTTGCTAATATTGGTCAAGCATAATGAAAGTATTATTATTGAAAAGACAATAATAGTTTTCTTTTTCAAAAAACCCGGCACTGACTTTACTTCAATCATTTTTTCCTTCGGTAAATTTGCTTATTAACTGACTCTGCTGAGAAACTGTAGTGCGCTCTTATTTCTTTCATTCTTTTATGGCCAGCATTTTCAGCATAAGTCATGTATTTTAAAATTCTAAAAGAAAGTGGTCCGGCAAATGAATGCGTAATTGATATATATCACGCACAATATATTACCAATGGATTAATATTATTTACTTAACCCTTAATAAAACTGGGGCTGGTCAATGGTTTTAATGGAAAAACCAGGTTTTATTGACGTCAGTCAATAACTTAATTTGCTATGTAGCTTTTTACTTTTCCTCACCTTCTTGTACAGCTTCTATATACAGAAAGTATTTAGAGGAAAAGTATTGGTTTCCCACAAAAAAATTTTAACCCGAGATTTCACTTGAATTATCCATTTTAGGTGTTCTTAGGACCATCTAAACCGATTTCAGCTTGATGTCTGTGTGTGTGTGTGTGTGTGTGTGTCTGTGTCACGCATAACTCTAACTGTGTTTATGCTAGATAGTTCAAACTTGGTACAAAAATCAGTCTTTGGGTCTAGTTGTGCTGCCCGGAATATCAAAATTTTATGTCACCATTAACCCTATTTGCTTGGTCAGAAAAAATTTAAGAAAATCGTAAAATGACCCGATGAACTTGAAATTTGGCAGGAATATACGTCTCAATATGACAAACAAATCTTCCGAATTTCGTTTTGATAATTGGCCGCCATTTTGAAATTATTTACTTTTAATAGTTAAAATTTTGTCGCTTAACGTACCCTAATTATATAAAATTAGTACACATTAGCTTATTGTCTCCTTATCATGTTTAATAGAAGACAGTGGAGTGACTCGGTCTTCTTAAACCGGTTTAATATTAAACTTATAATCTCTTGTATAAAATTTCCTTGATATTTCAATAAGGAAAAATAGCTGAATTTCTAACTGAAAGCACGACAACCGGCAAACCTGTTTTAAAGATCGGTTGTCCCATCTAAAAACAGATTCAGTAAAAAATGATCCTAGATGGCTTTGTAAATTATTGTTATAACTCGACCAAGACAACTTTTCTGCATCATATCAGATTGGATACCTTGAATAAAGATACTGTATTATATTATACTTTTCAAACTTACTGTCTTATTTATTTTTTAAACGCTGATGATGGCCTTAATAGCAGTAGTAATATGGGGGGAGTGGTAGTAACTACCAGGCAAGTAGGTCACGTTATTGGGCCCCTTTTTTTGCCAGCCCCCTAAGATAGTGTTCTACTCCTTTTAATTTCAAGTGTAGGTATATTTCATCTAATCTAGACAAAAGAGCCGTGAATTTCTATGGTTCCTCTCATGCTTTTTTCAAGCAATCATACATATTTTCCATGACTCTTATAGTCTAGTGAAAATTAGGAACAACACGTGCCCTCGTTTTTAAACCAAACCCGCATACCAAATTTCATCTTAATGGGTTCATTTTTCAATTATTTAAAAAACAATTATCCATGTCATTCGATAAAAATTGAACAAATTCGAATTTTAAGTTGAAACTTATAGTATTTATAAGAAACTTTGTAGAATTTATTAATAAAAATTCCCGTAGATTACCTGTAATTATAAAAAGGCAGTCGCAAAAACACACACAGACAGAAATCTAGGTAAATACTATACAAGAGGTCTTAAAAGCTTTTATTGGTCTAGCTTAAACACCTACACACACACTAAGAGGGTGTATTCAGAGACAGACATACAGACAGACATACAGACAGACATACAGACAGACATACAGACAGACATACAGACAGACATACAGACAGACATACAGACAGACATACAGACAGACATACAGACAGACATACAGACAGACATACAGACAGACATACAGACAGACATACAGACAGACATACAGACAGACATACAGACAGACAACTTGGTGAAACCTCTGCAGGAAAGTCATATAATAACCTGAAATGGATCATTCAAGTATAATCCAGTTTTTGGATTTTGAGAGCAATCACAATGCTTTTCCTACTTACCTGTTTTAAGAATAAGGAAAATAAAAAAGAACAACAAATTAGTTTTAACATCAATAAACAACAATGTCTAATTCTGAATAGACTTTTTCTTCTTACTATTTTTTCTTATTTTTCTTGGTGAAACCAAACCAATTTGGTTGATAAAACGTTTGGTCAATATTGGTTATCAACCAAGAGCATAATTTTTCTTGGAGTTACCTTGCTTTGAACTAAGGATATTGACCTTACTACAAAGACATCGCTGTCATTCAGAATTAAACCATGCTGAGCTTTTAACCTTCTAGATTGTTTTTAACGAACGAGTTCAGTACGTGATGTATATATTTAAGTAAGTCGTGACTTACTTAACATTTAAGTAAGTTTATAACTTAGCATAATCAAACCCCCAGAAAAGTTTGTCTCTTATAATAACTCTGGATAAAAATGTTTATAACAGCATAAACAATCCCCAAGAAAAGTTGTCTCTTACTATAAACTCTAGATAAATAGTTTATAATAGCTTAAACAGACCCCCAGAAAAGTTTGTCTCTTATAATAACTCTGGATAAAAATGTTTATAACAGCATAAACAATCCCCAAGAAAAGTTTGTCTCTTACTATAACTCTAGATAAAATAGTTTATAATAGCTTAAACAGACCCCCAGAAAAGTTTGTCTCTTATAATAACTCTGGATAAAAATGTTTATAACAGCATAAACAATCCCCAAGAAAAGTTTGTCTCTTACTACAACTCTAGATAAAATAGTTTATAATAGCTTAAACAGACCCCCAGAAAAGTTTGTCTCTTATTACATCTCTGGATAAAAAAGTTTATAACAGCATAAACAAACCCCCAGAAAAGATTGCCTCTTATTATAACTCTAGATAAAAAATGTTTATAACAGCATAAACTGACCCTCAGAAAAGATTGTCTCTTATTATAACTCTAGATAAAAAAGTTTATAACAGCATAAACAGACCCTCAGAAAAGATTGTCTCTTATTATAACTCTAGATAAAAAATGTTTATAACAGCATAAACTGACCCTCAGGAAAGATTGTCTCTTATTATAACTCTAGGTAAATAGTTTATAACAGCATAAACAAACCCCTAGAAAAGATTGTCTCTTATTATAACTCGAGGTAAAAAAGTTTATAACTTAGGGTTAAGAGTAGAACATAAAAGTTGTCTACTTTAACTTTAGGAATAAAAGTAAATAACGTAGCATAAACAATATCTCAAAAAAGACTCTCTTACTCTTTCATTTGATGATTATGAAAATGTTATCAAATACCCCCGTTTTAGAAATTAAGTTTATATTATTACAATTTATTTACTATCAATATAATTACCTACCTGTTAATTCTACTAAAGCAAAGACTAGCAAGAAATAATTAAAGCCATGATTTTGGAACATTATTTTACACTTCAACCTAGTTTTTAATACTAAGTTCAAAATAACTAAAGTTAAATTACTAAATTAAATTGATTAACTTTACTTTAAAACTTAATGTTACTTCATCTAATCATGACAGTGCACTTTCATCTCATCTTTACGAACTAACGGACTGGAAAGGAACCTGTCGAAGTCTCGCGTGTGCGGATAAAGGAAAAGAAGAACTGGCTTATATTGGTCAGATATATTGTGGAGGTCGAATCCCCTCTATTTCCATTATTTCAAGAAATAATTGTTTCTTTGTCCGAAATGAATAAATGAAAACCTGTATCTTTTACTAAACCGTAGCTTCATTGCAATTAGTGTGTGTATGATTCATTTTTGGGAATTTTCATCTTTCCACTCTCTTAGGGGTTTTTTGCCAGATTTTGGCTAATTTTTTATCCGCAATCTTATCGGTTTTATTAATAATTAAATAATCGTTTATATTTTGTTAGATTTTTTACATTTTTACAATTTTTTAGTAATACTTAAAAATAACTATTAAGATTTAAAAAAAAATCCAACAAATAAAGGGAGATGTTCAGGGTGCTTCCTGCTCTTCCACAACTCCTTTGGATATGTGGACTATACAATAATATCTGTAACGTCATTATTGTAAACAGTTTTACTAAAAACACTTGATGGGACGTTTATAAATAAATTTCAGCTAATTTAAATGACTATATTTCGCTACTATTCACATACCATATGCATGTCTATAAGTGCCTTATAGATAGTACCAAAGTAGCTCATAATATTGGAGACTAATTTAAATATTTATGTCATTATTGTGGGTTATTGACATTACACATATTTAATAAAAAATAGGACTATGCACTTTCAATATGATTGTCTTATTTCCAAATTTCATTCCAATCCGAAAACACGCTCAAAAAAATTGAAATATAAGAGTACGAGCTATCCGAAAGATAGAAAAATATTACTTCGGACTCTCTAAGCTCAACTAAAATAATTAAGGCTAATTAAAGCTTAGGGAGGTATTAAAGAAGAGAGCTATTAAACAAATAATACGGAAATTATACGATCACGCAAGTGATTAAAAACTAGCTGTGGTCAAAGTAATCAGCCTAATTTCTTTTAATTCTTGAGAAGTATTGTATCAAAAGCAATATCATTGTTATATTATTTTTTAAACATTTCAAATTATTACTTGATACGTAATATTTAAATTACAAGTCTGCCATCATTCACTGAATATACGTTTTTATATTGTCATAGAAAAATTTCTTTTATTTTTGGCAGCGCCTAAAAAAAAAAGAAAAGAAAAATACAACGACAATTAACAAAGACCCAACTAGTAAAGCAAGTATGACGTCATAACTCCCTGAAGAACTAAGGTGAGCGTTAATGGAGTTCATCTTAATAAAAGAGGAAGAAGCCTCTTCACAAAAATATATTTCTTTATAGCAAAGCGCTTTCAACCTAACAAGAGGTCATCATCAGTGCTAGTCGTTGAATAAAGAAGAGGGTGATAGATGAGTGTAGTAGGTATGTGTGTAGACTTCGCTCGTCCTAAAAATATAATCTATGCTGAATGTTATTTTGATAAAACGGAATTGCTTTCCTCGTCCGAAAATAATGGATAAATATCGCAATATAAAAGACTCGCACAACTCTGATAAATTCCTAAGCCAAGTTTTTCAAGATTCCCACTGACATCTGATTGATATTTAAAGGATATATTAAAAACTTAGAGAGGTACATTGGTTAAAAATATTAACTAAATTGCCCATTTTTAAATTTTCACGAATTTTTAAAATTATTTGAAAAATGTCAAACAGCATAACTTGACCGGAAGTTAAATTTAAGTTGCAAGTTTTAATATTCTAGCATTTTTACTTTTCCTCATTTATACCGTAGGTATTAATGAGATGATGTAGGTATAAATGAAACCGGATTTAATTACTTGCTTTAAGGCATCCTAAGTAGTTTTTACAAAGTTAACTGTCTGTATGTGTGTATGTTTGTGTGTCTATGTACCTGTTATCATCGTAGGTCCCAGAGTGTTTATGCGAGAGAGTTAAAAGATGCTACAAAAATCATTCAATAAGTTTAGTTATGCTCTCCGAAATTTTTTTTTTTTTTATGACGTCATTAACCCGCAATAAAGACTCAGCTGAAATTTCTTTAGTTAGTTAAAGTTTTTTTTTTAATTCTTTGACTTGCTTGACTTCTAACTTGTTGATGCTATAATATCTCTATTTAACATAGACATATTATTACCAAAAGAGCTCTATTTGTTGAATTTTGAAACATTGAAAACATAGCCTAAACACCTTCTATTATAATATTATTAAATAGACATAAATCTGTAGTAACTTACATTGAACATTTAGAATACAAAATACAAACAATCAGTTGCATCCCCCCCCCCCCCCCCAAAAAGGAAAACTCATTCCCCATCCAACTCATTCCCAAAAGATCCAACTCATTCCCCAAAAGATTCCCCAAAAGATCCAAACTCATTCCCCAAAGATCCAAACTCATTCCCCAAAAGATCCAAGACTCATTCCCCAAAGATCCTTCATTCCCCAAAAGATCCAAACTCATTCCCCAAAAGATCCAAACTCATTCCCCAAAAGATCCAAACTCATTCTCCAAAAGATCTAAACATATTCCCCAAAAGATCCAAACTCATTCCCCAAAAGATCCAAACTTATTCTCCAAAAGATCCAAGCTCATTCCCCAAAAGATCCAAACTCATTCCCCAAAAGATCCAAACTCATTCCCCAAAAAATCCAAACTCATTCCCCAAAAGATCCAATCTCATTCCCCAAAAGATCCAAACTCATTCCCCAAAAGATCCAAACTCATTCCCCAAAAGATCCAAACTTATTCTCCAAAAGATCTAAACATATTCCCCAAACGATCCAAACTCATTCCCCAAAAAATCCAAACTCATTCCCCAAAAGATCCAAGCTCATTCCCCAAACGATCCAAACTCATTCCCCAAAAAATCCAAACTCATTCCCCAAAAGATCCAAGCTCATTCCCCAAAAGATCCAAACTCATTCCCCATATGATCCAAACTCATTCCCCAAAAGATCCAAGTTCATATCCCAAAAGATCCAAACTCATTCCACAAAAGATCCAAACTCATTCCCCAAAAGATCCAAGCTCATTCCCCAAAAGATCCAAACTCAAACAATTACAAATAAAAAAAATGCAAAGTACAATTTTTGAAAATATGAGAGAATTGTGTAAAAAGGATGGACTTAAAAAAAAATTAGATCTTTCGCCCATCCTTATGTAACTTCGTACTCGCTATGCTCGTCTTTAAAGTACGGAATCTTATAATCATTAAAGACTTCAATTCTGGGACAAAATTGAAATAAAATACTAAGCCAATATATTATATATAGATAATATATATTATATATATATATATATATATATATATATATATATATATATATATATAATATATATAATATATATATATTATATATTATATTCGCGATTCAAAGAGATAGTTGTAAGGTTTGTAATACCAATGGAGGAAAAACAAAAGGGTGATCTTTTGAAATAACAAACCCTGTGACTCAGAAATAACAAAACCTAAACGGATAAATTAAACAAACATTTGACAAAAACGTGAATTTATTGAGTTATTAATTATTTTAGTGTGTAAATAAAATTGATTAATAAATTAAAACAATATTTAGGTGAAAAATCAGCTCATCAGTTAATAATCAGTTAATATTGTTAATTAAGTAAAAATTATGTCACAACTAAAACAGGTATTTAAATACCGGTTACAACTAATTTAAACAATTTAATGCAATAAAATGGTAATTTTGTGTGTTAGTGCAAACTAAAATATTTAGAAGTAACATTAATTAACAATAAATAAAATAAAACACTATATTGTTATTGTCACATTCTTATCACTCAATTTAAATACTCGTGACTACCCATTTAAATCCTATCTTTCAATGAAATACTGATTCTACTGAGTTCATACGCCCTAAAATTAATTAAATTAAAGCACTTTGAGAAAAAAATTAATGAAATAATCGTCACAAATACGATAAAGCTCATAAGAGCTTAAACAACGATCGTCCTTTCTTTATCAATTTCTTATCAGCGACAGTGGCGCTAAGCAAGCAATGCTGTGGTATTTTGGTACACACTTTGAAACAATGAACGGGATTAGTGTTTTCAAAACACTGTCTTTCCACTATAGGGGTAGTAGTAAATATCTGGAATGACAGCTTTTCGAAGAGAACGGATACAGTATTATCGAATCAATCTCGACTATTTAGATAATTATTCCCTCTTACCCTGGCTCATCACATTGCTTTACGTAATAAAGTTTTATTTTAAACTTCGTACGGTTTACGTACTAAGTTTAAAAAGTTTATTTATAGAAATAATTTGATATTCAGGTAGGTTATGACGTTAAAGGAGTTGCGTGTGTAAGCATGACTTTGCCTGTATGTGATCGATTCTTAAAATCTTATTATAGACGATGATATATTCAATCAAATCATAATTTCGAATCTAACAACATAAACAAGCATTTTATTCGATTTTTCCTTTACAGAGATCTTACTTACTTCCCTAATTATACTTTTTTTTAAATTAAATTCGAGGAAATAATTTCCTAGGTACTTAGACCTCGTATGTGGGTCCATTGTACCTGTAATTATACTTTAAGTGCAAAAGAAAAATATTTTAAAGGAACTATCAGCTACTATACCATTTCTGAACCGGCTTTGGCTAAAAGGCATTATCAGCAAGCGAGACAACACTCGAGTCAAATAATGTAATAAATTTTATTATATTTTCAGTTGAGAGATCGAGAATTGTCTCACCTTCTGATAATGGCGTTAAGCCGAAACCGGTCTAGGGATATTTATATTTATCAGAGAGTATCGTCGGTCGCTGATTCAACAATTGTTTTTCACTTTTCCTCATTTATACCTTAGGTATAAAGGAAAAGTATTGTGTTTGCAAAAAAACCAAAACTGGGATGTCACCGGAATTATGCGTTTCAGGTGTTTTTAAGGCCTTCTAAGTGATTTTCACAAAGTTGTGTGTGAGTTATCATCGTAGCTCCCTGTCTATTCATGCTAGAGAGTTAAAAATTTGTACAAAAAATAGTTTATAGGTTTAGTTTTGCTATCCAGAAAATAATTGTTTTATTAGGTCATTAATATGCAATAATGACTCAGCAAAAGTTTCGAAAATTCACTAAACGTGAAAAAATGTTTTGATCGGACTAAGGTTTAGCACGCAAGTAGCCATGTTTAAGACTAACATTTGTGCCAAGTTTTATTTCATTATCAGCATTAGGTCTATTATTATCAAATGACTTGTGTACGTTTATTAAAAATCGGAAAATATTGAGTTGAAATTCTGTACAAGTTTATACCTTTACGTAATACATTAGTGCACTACGTTTCGCTTCATTACGACATTTCTATCCATTGTATTTGTTGTGGTCAGTGCCTGGACGGGAGACCGTTAGGAATGATACGGTTCTATTTACTATCTATGGACGCACGAAGCGAGTCCAAAGTGGTTTAACAGAATAAATTTAACGACTTGTATATTTTGAGGACGAGCGAAGCGAATCAGAAGTAGGGATCATACGCGTATCGAATCTGATGAGATGAAAATTTCCGAGGTTACTTGTACCTGATATTTTAACTTGCGGTCAATATATCCTCTTTAATATTGACAAATATTGTGCTTGCACTAGAACCTGAAACCGAGTTTTATCAGGTAATTTCAAAACATCCTGAGTGGTTTTTACCAAGTTACTTGTCTGCATGTGAGTGTGCATGTTTTAAAACGAAAAATGTTAGCGAATTTCCTTTGGGAAAAAATTCGCTAATGGGATAGGCGTCATGGCGGAATTCGAACCTCGGACCACGACACAAATCCGTTTCAGAGGTCCCTAATGACGAAAAAAAAATTTTTGCGAGACTTTATATATATATATATATATATATATATATAATATATATATATATATATATATATATAATATATATATATATATATATATATATATATATATATATGTATTTCTAGACACTTTCTTGTAAACACTCTATCTTTCGAACGGATTAATATTTTTTAACTAAACTTGGTACAAAAATCAAACTTCGAGAGGACACGACACTATTGAAAACCAGGTTTTTTGACGTCATTAACCGGTTTGCTGAGTCAGCGAAATTTTCAAAAAATCAGCAAAATTCAGGGTTAATATTTTTTGCCGCGAAAAAGGTTAATATTTATAATTTTTGAGAATCTGAATCGAATGAAACCGGTCCGAAGTCGATACGACCACTCTAAGTGACCTAAAAATCGAAAAAAACCATTGTAAATTACCAAAAACCAAAATTTAGGTCGATAAAAAATAAATTTCGAGTAGGGTGTCGTTTTCTATGTAATTTTGGGCGCTGAATCGAATGAAACCGGTCCGAAGACGATACGACCACTTTAAGTTACAAAAAAGTCGAAAAAATCACAAAAATTATAGAAAACCAAAATTACGGTCGTTGAAAAATAAATTTCGTGTAGGGTGTCGTTTTCAATGTTTTTTGGGCCTCTGAGTTGAATGGCAGTGGTCCGGAGTCAATACGAGCACTCAAACTCAGGGTACCTGGGTTCACATCCTGGAAGGGTCGATAATTTTTTATCGTTTTTTTTTTACTAAATATAAGTTTACAACTAGAAAATAATTCTGGCGCGGTGGTCCGCATGTCGGCAAATTTCCTTTGGATGCGAGCTCTCAAACCCAGAGTACCTGGGTTCAAATCCTAGTAGGGACAATAATTTTTTATCGTTTTTGTACCTAATATAAGTTTACAACTAAAAATAATTCTGGCGCGGTGGTACCCTTGTCGGGCGAATTTCCTTTGGATGCGTGTTTCGGTGCTTTTTACATTATATAAGTTTACAACTACTAAATAAATAATTCCGGTGCGGTGCTCCGCTGTCGGGCGAATTTTATGTAGAATGCGTGTTTCCGTGGTGGTTCTTGCTTATGCAAGAACCATGCCCATTGCGTGGTTCCGGTTCATGCTTTAGAACCTAAGCAGTTACTTAATTGTCAAGCACTGCTCGTAACTTATTTTGTCTGTATTTTCCAAAGGAAATGCGCTAAAACCTTTAAAGATAACTGACTAAGCTTAAAGATAAGTAACTAATCTTTAAACTAGTGCAAATAATAGTGCGTACTTCTAATTTTAGAGGCATAGTTTTGTACAACAACTGGATGATTATGCGCATTTCCTTTGGAAAATACAGACAAAATGAGTTACGAGCAGTGCTTGACAATTGAGTAACTGCTTAGGTTCTAAAGCATGAACCGGAACCACGCAATGGGCATGGTTCTTGCATAAGCAAGAAATGGGTTGTTTAGCACGGAAACACGCATTCTAAATGAAATTCGCCCGACAGCGGACCACCGCGCCGGAATTATTTATTTACTAGTTGTAAACTTATATAATGTAAAAAGCACGGAAACACGCATCCAAAGGAAATTCGCCCGACATGCGGACCACCGCGCCAGAATTTTTTCTTTTAACGTAAACCCAAACGTCATTAGATGGAAATTTAACTGTCGTGTGGAATTTATTTTAGTATGTAATCGACAACTCACCATTGTATGGTATGATTCCAGTCCTATGAAGAGCGATTTGAGTCGGTCCACCGCACTGCTGAAGATCTATCTTTGGACAAGGTGAGTTACACAAGAAATTCGGTACCATTTTCAGCAACGATTTCTTCGGACTTTTCTGTGTGCACTGGCATTCAACCCTGTATTAAGATAACCCTTTTATAAGTTTACTATTAAAATATTATTTAACCAACTATAACGTCTACATTGCGTGGAGTTGCAAAAAGCTTAGTCGGATTTTGATTAAGTTCCAACCAATTATAACTCTGAATAAGTAAATCGAGTTGATCTTAATATTTATAAATATCATAGATGAAGATGTCAGCAAAATTTTAGTTTTGTTAATACGTTGTCCGTTCATTTATAGTAAAAGCTTCGCTCTATTAAGAGAACTTAGTCAAGCATTTAATTAATTCCTCATATTAAAATATGTATAATATGCTCTACCACTTCTTTACCTGTGTGAAGCTACTGTACGGAATGTGTTCCAAATCTATTAATATAATTTACCAGGTCAACCATAGAGGTATAATTATTTTTAAGTGCGGTTGAGGTCCAGGATGAACAGGGTTTATCCTGGACCCTGAACCTTGTTCTGCGACCAGAGGTCAATTGTACAGTCGCCTCTATTAGTCCAGGTTGGAATAATCTTTTTCTCTGAATAAGGTCCAGGATCTTGACGTATTACCTATAAATAATTAGTAATAGGTGACAACGTAGGAAATAGTGTAAAAGGTAATAAGTAATCCATTCGATTTTGTAAATCGAGCAATGCCAACCGATTAAAAATATGGATTTAAATCACCAAATAATAAATTTAAGTGTATTATAAATAACTTGACTGAAAATAGAACAGCCACTTACGTATTTCGGATTCCAGCGAAAGCGAAACCTTCCTCGATACACTTAGATATACAAAACTCAACACTATTTTCATTTCCTAAATTAAATTTAGGCCCTGTTAATAGGTCGTACTTTTCATCTGTGTAACAGCTCTCGAACCTGCCTAGTACTGGATCACCTTTAAAATAGACATTTGTTTTATATCGTAATGTAAGTGGAACTACAAAGTATACATTTTATTAGTTTTAGATGGTTCACTGATTTTTTGCCATTAAAAAGTAAAACAGAAATTCTTCGGCTCTTTGTTTCACTTTTGAGCTTCTTTACGGCGTCGCCACTGAGGGCCCTTTCGACCCAAATGGTTGTGGTCCTCTAGCAATTTGTTCCATTAGTAATTTCATAAGTGGTACTTTGCTCCACATAATAATGAGGTAAAATTCCTTCAACAAAACTACTGGTTATAAATACTTGATTTAAATACTTAATACAAGGATATTATTTTTCGCCGCGAAAGAGGTCCCTATTATTTATTTAATAATTTAAATAACGATTAGTAAAAAAATAATTTTTGAGTAGGGTACCGTTTTAGATCTTTTTAGGGTGTTAAATCTAATAAAACCGGTCCAGAGTCGATAAAATTACTCAAAGCTAGGGTTCGAATCTTGGTACTGGCGCTAACTTTTTATCGTCTTATTGACAGTATTTAAATTTCTTAGGTCTTAATAAAATTGGCGCGGAGGTCCGCAAGCCGGGCGAATTTTCTTGGAGATTATTGTTATTTTTTTAAATATTTTCAAAGAAAATGCACTAAAATTTAACATAAATTGAGCTTCAGATGAGAAAAAAATAATGCTGTGTTTATAATTTATGGGATAATTATGCACATTTTCATTGAAAAATTCGACAAAATTAACAAAGCAAATACTCATTTTTTCACAGTTTGATCGAGCTCTAGTCCTGTCCTCCTTTCTCCATCTATGTCCCATTAAACTCGTTATCTTAACTTAAGGTTTGTATGAACCTTTTTTGAAGAGATACTTAAAAATTCCATATTTTCTCTGTAACTATTCCCATACTTGGGCCGGCATTCAAAATCATTTATATACAATCTCTCCTATTTTTTTCTTAGATTTCAAGGTGCAAAGTTAAGAAAAGGCTAAAAGAAACCTAGGAAGAGTTTCTTCCTAGCCCTAGGGACGGTTAAAATAATTTTAAAATGGACACTAAAGCTGGGAGGAAGCTGAGAAGAAGCTAGCAATAACGTAGGAACATTTTTGGAAAAATTATTTTATCATTCTAAATACGGGCCTCAATTTCACATTCAGGTAACTAACTCCTAGTTGTGCTATGTATATAACACAGATTACGGAAAAAGTTGCGGAACTTTTACTGCATCCTATATCATACAAAACCTTTTTACAGAGAGCTACGAATGCATTAGTATTACCTACAACTCCGGTAGTGTAGGTTACCATAAACCTTTCACCGCCACAGAAATGAGCACTGTCTCCCTGGCAAGGCTTGTCGCACTTCATCATCGAGTCTCTTAGTTTCAACGGCATCAAACGCCTCCCGCACAAACATTCCACCCTGTCAAAGAAGAACAGAATAAAATAACAGTGTAGTCTGTCAGATAATTTGAAAATAAGCAGTGTTGTATATCTAAATTTAAGTAAGCAGTAAGCCTCCAGCTAAGAATAAAAAAAATCCTGTTTTAAACAAACACACGGCCTTTTTTTAGCAAATTTCTAAAAGACATTGCGCTCAAAAAGTCGTAATTTTAGTAAAGTAATAGAGGTCCTTTATATGTTACAACTCTAAAAATTCACTTTAATAATATCTTAAAAACTTTGCAACGTGGTGATGACAGATTAAACAAATTTTTAGCCAAAGAAATAATTACAAGAAAGATTTATTGGTGTGCTAAATGGGTTAAGACTAAGCAAACTGCATGACATTAATTTATGTCATGATGTGAGTGTGCTCAAAGTGAAGGAACTTTAGAGTCAGCTCATGCACATGGTAGCAAAGGTAGAAGTGGCTGATAGACTTGAAGCTTTAAATAATGCAAAATAATCTATATTTCATGCCCATTTTTACAATTTAATCCAAAACAAGCCAATCCTAAAATATATCACAACAATAAAAGACAGGTTGGATTCTCAAGGCCAGAGGACAGCTTCTATCTGTTAACTGCTCCTATGGTAGAACAGACCACAAATGCTCTCTTTGCAATATGAATGCCATTGAGGATAACCTCCACATCTGCACCGATTTAGCAGAGTTTAGATTCGCTCAATTTAAGAAAAAAAATGATATCTGAAAGTGAATATCTAAAAATTTTAGATGATTCCACAGTAGAGAATAATCACTCTTTATAGCCTCATATTTAAGAACCATTTGTAAATACAGATCATACCTTGTCCAACAATTTAATTACTAAAAATTACAAAAAAAACTAATACACTTCAAGAGACTAGTGTAGTCTTTTTGGAAAATAGAACGAGTTAAATTTATTTATTATAATCTAAAATAATGTAACCTTCCTCCTAACGGTCATTAAAATGACCCTGGAGTTGGCTTTTGAGTGCTATTCCAATTTCTTTGTACTTTCTCTTATTATGTCTAATAAAGCCACTTTATTTATTTATTTATTTCCTTTATTTATTTTAAGTCGTATAATTTTACTATGGCATACATTCAAAGAAATGTTGCGTACCTACTCCTAAGTTACTTTTTAAGGAATCCTTAAGGCTTTCAAAAAAACTCCATAACGTTTCTTCAAGAATCCTACAACATTTTATTAAGGATTTCATTACGTTTTCTTAAGGATCCTCGTTTTTTAAAGGCATTAAGGGTGAAAGCCGGCTCTGTTATATAAATATAATAATGTGTGGAGAGACAAAAACTGTTCTGTTTTTATTCAGCATTAAGGGTCTTTTAGGCATTAAAAATTTATTTTAAAGAGGGTTTAAATTTTAATCTTGCTTTAAAAACCTTTAAAGATCCTTTATGAAAGCAACAAGAGACCAATTTAGTCCATTTTGAAAAAGATAAAATTATATCAAAAGTTCGGCAAAATTAGTTTTTTTGACCTATTCCTCCTCAAAAGCTTTAATAATTCATAATATAGGTATTAAAATAGCCCACTTATTTAGGAACGGTGTTAGTAACTCCCTTATGGTTGTAAAGTACCATTAGTACCATAGTTGTGGCTCCAGCAATTAACATTAAACATATACCGACCGAGATTTGAACCCCAGCAGAAACAGGCAATTGCTCTTTGAATCTTAATAGTAGTTTTTGCTAAAACGATTTGCCTTTGAAAGTAGGCACTTAACATACTCAAAAAAGTAAATCAAATGCGTTTTTTACCGTCTGCGACAGTTTCACAGTTTTTACCGTCAATAAAAGTAAAAGAGTTGTTTACCGTCACTGGAGAAGTTTCTCAAATGACCACTAAGTGGGCGCTAGTAATTTAATTCAAGACTACAATATAACCTAGCTTCCTCGTTCTTATTTTTTTTTGTTTATCAAATAAATAATCGAATGTTTTTTTTAACGAAGTGTTGTTATTTTCGGAAAGTGAGTTATTAAATATTTATTATTCAGTATTTAATAATCATGGATAATGATTTAGACATTGGAGTCGCCAAATGAAATGAAGTGTACCGGAAAATGTGTATACATGATATTGTTTTCTTCTAAATAGTTGTTTACTATTACTAAGCCCGAAAAAATTATTATGTGCTACACGACTGAGAATGGTTTTAGGTAAAAAAGCCATTCTTAAAAGGAACCGAGGTAAAACGGTTCCTTTTACTGTGTCACGTCACTCGACAGTAAACATGGTCGCCGCGGTAAGAAAATACCTTTTTCACAGTCTTGAAACATAATAGACTATTTACTTGACCTTACCCATTATATAAATGAGCGTATGGAATTCCTTGGTTAAAGCAATGTGCCACACATTTGTTCGGTGTCATATCAGGTATAGTTTTCCTTGTCATCACTGCTGGTTCATCATAGTGATAACATCCAGTCAAGCTGATGTCCATCGTATTATCTGTAACACAATTTTAATTTTTTCTCATAAATTAATTTACGCGAATTCCCAATTTAAGAACAAGGGGTGCTCAAGGGGGACGCTTTTAAAATTTGCTGAGTAGTTTAGACTGTGAAACCGTCAACTTGTGAGACTACCCTTCGCTAGCTTAGTTTTTTGTTCCACGTTTAACGTAGGAATTGTGAATCTGAGATGTCATAAGACATACAAATGAGCTTAAGAGTCCAAAAAGTTCTCATACATCAAAATCCGTTCAGTAGTTTAGGCTGTAAGTGCGTCAATAAAAAGTGCAGGAAGAATGGGAAATCGACAAAAATATCATCTTCAAAGCTTTTTTCTCCACTTCTACTTTTGGCCGATTTGAATGATTTCTTTTTATTTTTTATCTACAAGACATACTCTTTAAAGATAATATAAAATTATATATGTTCCTATAAGCGTTTTTACACTAACCACCCTCAAAAACCCAAATTTGTTCCGTACAGTATAATATATTCTGGCAGCTTTACTGGGTTTTACTGACTTAGCGGCGTATTTTAATTTTTCTTTTTTAATTATGGCGAGGTGCAATTAACGCTGCTGCGTTCCTAAATTCTCTAATGAATAAACAAATTGGGTACGCAGTACCTCTGAACTTTTCCTCATCACATCAGATTCGCTGCACTCATCCTCCCTACTTTTGACTCGCTTCGCTCGTCCTCAGAATATATAATCTCAACAAAACACTCCGTGAAAAAATGCAGTCAAGTCTTGCGTAAAAAGTTATGATATCATAGTTTACGCCAAGTCTATTCATTCCCTCTTTTCATAAATCTTGAGATATATAGTTAATCTAGTTAAAGGGGGTAGAAAATGCTCCAAATTGCTTTGAGAAAAGGGTGTTCGTCAGTGGCAGCCTTAGAGATGAAACTTATACCTTATAAAGCATGACTTGGCTGGGGCACTGCCGTGCCCCCAGATTTTTCAAATGTATACTGTGACACCTCTTCGAACTCGCTTCACTCGTCCTCAGATAATAAATACATTCGTTTTATTTATTGTAATGTGTACAGAATCCATATTAGAGATCCCTAGAAAAGTTGGTAATGCAAAATGACGGGAAAAAGGTCATTGAATAAGATAGAATAAGAATAAGTTAGTGACTAAGTGAACAAACAGTCAGAAACCCGTAGTGAAAAAAGTATGTTAACAACTAATTTTAAATGGGGTGTAATTTTCTGGGGTACTGAATCAAATAAAACAAGTTTAGACTCGATTCGATCAGTCAAAGTACTTAATCTCGGGAGCCCAGGTTCGAAATTTGATTCCGATGATACATTTTTATCAGTATTTTACACTATATACTGACGTCTCAAATATTGGCTTAAAATGAGCTTTGCCTAAAATGCAAAACAGATAAGGTTTATGCAAGAATAGTTTTGCACGACCTATTTGATAAACAGGCACATTCCCTTTGAAAAACTTAGACAAACTTAGAATCAAGTAAATGTGTAAAACTGTAAATCAAGTAACTGGTCCGTCTACAAAGTATAAAGCGAAGACTTGAGCAAGAACTGCAATTGTGAAGATAGCAAACATTTTAAAGGGAATTAGCACTTGCGGACCTCCGTGTTTGGGTTATAAGAATTAACTGGTGATAGAAATTATAGTTTTTGCCTATTTTGGATTTCATGGTTTAAAAATCGCTAAAAGGATATTTTTTCAAGACGGCTACCAAACCGCAATGACCTTTAGAAATATTTTTGGTAGGGCTTACACTAAGCATTGGATAATTTTATTTGTACCTGGATTCGTATAATTCAATAAATAGTTTACAAGCTAGGGCTGGCTGTAAGCACCTATCCACCAATCTTTGCATGTTTAAGAAACCAGGTAATACAACTCGTTTGACCAAATATGCATGATCCAATACAAAACAAATACTCACTAAATAATCCAGTTGTGTACAAGTTCATTCTCCAATCTCCACCACATATTTTACCGGCATTACCAGGACAAGACATGTGGCAGCCTTCCACTATTGGTCCTGTTCTTTGAGCAGCTCCACAGTAACATTCTATCCTGAAATCGTTAATGATAATTATATGTATATGTTAATCGAAGAACGCAGAAAGGTTGTCAATAAACTACTAACAAACATTCTTTAATACTCCTGCATCTTGCAAAACTGATACATCTTGAGGAAATGTCATTATCAACTCGAGCTTTCAATATTGATAAATGAAAAATGATATATTCCCAGGTGTAGCATTTTGCTTGTTACATTCCTATTTGCCTCTCGTTATATATTGTCACCCTGTCAGTCATTTAGAAATATCATCCTTCTTATTAATTTTCATTGTGAATTTTTGTTATTGAGTAAGTCCACAAGTCATGATTTTAAGTATTAAAGCTGATGCAGTTGTTGTGACTAGGTAATAATTTTTAATTAATGAACAATCTTAAGATTGGGTTTTAGTATCTCTTTATTTATCGTTTCCCTTGGTTTTGATTTTTAAAACATTATAGGACGAATTTTCTCTTAGCTTTGATTTTTAAAAAAAAGTTGATCTCACCCATACTGAAGACCAGCATGAGGGTATCCTAATCTCTTACAGTACGCAATGCACCTAATAGGAGAATTCGTTTGAATTAAATCAGCTTTATGTTCTCTTATAAGTCTTGTGTCTTCTTCATCTTGTAAACACCCGATTTGCAACTTACTCACATCTCCCACTTCTTGCTCTGGAACATGAAAACGATCAAAAACGTACATAGATGTCTTTCTTAACTATACACTTCAAGAATCTTGTTAAGATTATGTTAGTTAAAACAAACATATTTGTAATGACTTGAGTATAGTTTAAAACTCCAGAGGGAGTAATCTCATGAGTGTAGTGTTTAATGAGTTGGTATGAAGATATAAAGATTACAGCCGGGGCGTAGGTCCTAACATGATTTGCTGACATAAGGACACTACGGGTCAGGTGGTTCCTGCAAAGTTTAAAACAGAACATGGCTTCTCTGTTAGTGTAACTTTTACACCCTTAAGCCTTATAGAGGCCATTCTATCAAATTAAATTAAAAGATAGAAATTGAATATTAAATTGAAGAAAGATATTGAAAGATTTATAAGCATATATTAATCAACTTGGGATAGAGAGTCTTTAACTATCGGCTTTCCATCCCCTACCTAAGTGAAAAAGCATTCACTTATTGTAGTATTCACTTAGTGATAATGGTACTTATTTGGGAGATGTAAAAGATCGATTTGCAAGTCATAGCAACGTTGATGAGCCCCTGCAGGCATTTTGTGTCAATTTGAAGAAAAGCCGTGATAGTGATAGTATCAAGTTTCTATAGCTTTGCATTGATACAGCACGTGCCATCCTAAGCTTTCCTGCAAGATTTAAGATCCCCAATGGTGTGTATATATATATATATATATATATATATTATAATATATATATATTGAGGGTCTTAAATCTTGCCTAATCCTAGATTATTTTAGGATTATAAATCTTTTACTAGTACCTGACATTCCACAGGCTTGGAACTACTAGTTTACAACTACTCCAGTTAGACCACTTGTTTACCTTTTATGCCCGTTGAATAAATAGAATAAGCCGAAGACCCTCCACACCTCATATTAATATCGCTGAGGCAAGGAGAGCTGCACTCTCTGTCATCATCAGGTGGAGGAAGATTACTTCCTTCAAGATCACCACAATGACATTCCACTCTGCAACAAAACGCGTATAACAACTTATAGTACAACAACTGAATAGCAATCAACTACAAAGGTTTCTGTTGATAAGTTTCACTTTTGTAGAGAATACCACAATGGTTAAAATTAATTACATCAAAGTAATGTCAATTTCATTAAAAAAGAATGAATGCCTGATATAATATCTTAAGCCATTGAATGGCTTATGTTGGTTTCAAATATTAGGATTCATTGCGTAAATTGATGCGATAATCACCAGAAAAGCTAAATGTTTATATAAGAAATGTATTTAATTTGAACAAATGACATGTAGTCGCTGTGCATAGGGTTTTTCTGTCATCTATTACTTTTAGGATCAAATGATTTTTGCAAAACACTAACAGTAGAACGGTCTGCAATAGACAGTTGCAATCCATACTTATCATACTATTATAGCTAGTCTAATGAAGCTAACTAAATTAATGCCATATATATTAAGCTATATTGTTTAAAGATCATTATAATCAGGCTTAAGTATTATATAAACCAAGTAGATAAACGCCTATACTGACCCATGTAAAAAATTCAGACCTACCTGATCAGCTGATAGCTGGCTCAAAAATAAAAAATAGCTAAAATTATAATAACTGCACATGCGCCTTTTCAGATTTAGGTATTTTTATTTAATTTTATTTCCAACCCTGATAACATTAGGTGAGTTTTATTTTTTAACGTGTTTTCGTACTTTATTATGTACGTGATAATTTAATGATTTTGTATTAAATTCTGTTAAATAATTGTTATAATAATTTAGTTAAAGAGAAAACTAAAAAAAGAGAAACTATAGTAAAGGTAAACCACATGTTTTTATTAAGATTTTGAAGAAAATGCAGACGACAGTGTATTGCCTTACAATTATGATTGCTTTTATTAAATTAAAAATAATAGGTTGAAGTTAAAAAAATACTAATTACAATTAATATTTGAAGGGGAAAAACAAATATCATTTGCAAAAGTGTACTAAGTGAAGTAGTGTACACGAAAAAAAAAGTTTAATTACCCGCTCGTTTTAAGTAATTTAAACAAACCTAATATGATATGAACTACATGCCAGGTCTGACTGAAATTCCCTACTTGGTTTCTATATTTCTTTAGGTCAGACGCTTCGGATTTCCAGCTGATTTATTTCAGGAAAGTTTCAAAGGAAACATGAGCTAATGAGATTGGGTTTAAGGAGCAGAAGCTAATACGAGGCCAGGCCTTTTATTTATTATAAAAGACAGGAGTGTACTTCGGTTGAAACGGTACTTAAGTTCTTCTTTATATAATGAATATTATTTTCAATTTATCTTAGGTAAAATAAAAATTTTATGAGGGAAAAAACCTGTATCTTTTTTCTTTATCCAAAAAAAGAAGCCATTCTAAAGTGGTGCAACATTTTATCAAACCATAAATGTCCGTTCAATCAGGGGTGCCAATTCCGAACTAGACGGTATTTGTTCGGCTGGTTTCGATGCCACATGGTGTACTCCATGCCATTGGAGTTTAAAAAGAAAGTCTCAATATAAGAGATTCTCACAGAAATTCGAACGAACGTTTTTCCTCATTTAACTACTACATTGAGATCTCCTTTGGTGGCATGAAGGATAAAGGAAGTATCTTATCGGTTCGGACTCAACCTAAATATGAACTCACCCATTTTTCGGAGCAGCATATTTGTAGCCTTTGTTGAAGCAAAACGTAGTGCACTGTTGGATCGTTAATGATTTCTCCACTGTTTGATTAGCAGAGAATGTTATTTCACTTCTTCCACTCTTGTAACAGCCGATGTAGTTTAATTCATAAAGATGAGATGCTGAAACTAATATTTTGTGAGCAATTAATCTGGGGCGATTTTTAATTTTTAATATCGGATACAGGGTACTTCGGAACTCCTCCTCTCAACGTCGGAATAATTTTGCTCGTCCTCAGAATGGAAAGGTAGCCCAATGTTTCATGTTGTATTAATTGAACGAACGTAAGTGAGTTCTTTCATTTCAGAAGTTTGGGTGTTGGTGTGTTTGTTTGTTTGTACGTGTCACGATAACTGCCGTAAAAATTAACCAATTTACTTAAACTTGTTATACATATTATGTTGAAATAGATAGTCTTCATAGCTGTACAGTTTTTGGTTATAGTGACGCCAATATTTTCAAAATGGCGGTACATTTAAAAAATGTTTTGAGAAAAAAAATCGTGTTGCATATCCTTTTACAGCTTTTTCAGAGTAGAAAAAGAAAATACAAATGATATGCACAAAATTATTAAAATAACCCATAATTTTTAAACTGGCGGCCCTTATTGCTGACTATTTGGAAAAAAAATTAGAGTGAATGATGCAAATAATTTTAAAGCTTTTGAAGAATAGAAAAAGATAATATAAATCACATGCTAAAAAATTTAAAATAATTCAAAATGGCTGCAAAAATTGTAAACATAAAAAGTTAAATTAAAAAGAATTAACCAAGTAATAATATATCGTTGAAAAGCTTTTGATTAGTAGAACAAAAAATGTTATATACCATATTTTAATATATTCATCATGGCGGCCATAATTTTATAAAATAATTAGTCTTTACTAATTTTATAAGAAATTCCAAAACAAAGATCAATTGTAATGAACTGTAGATACTTAGCGAGCAAAGTGAGTACTTTTAACTGTCTATTTTCAATAACCGCAAAAGCTATAAAGTTATTAAATACGATAAGTATATCCACAAGTATATCAATCATAAGTTTTATGATTTTTATAATAAAAGTTAAGCAGTATCGAGCTTGGTTAGTGCCTGGATGGGTGACCGCAGGAAATTAAACGGATGTATTTACCATGTAAGGACAGGCGAAGCGAGTTCTAAGTAGAGAGGATGAGCGTAGCGAATCCGATGTGATTTTTTTTACCTATCTACCGTTCGAAACGTGTTTTTTTTGTCAATTATTTTTTATTATATGAATTCTCCTTACATGTATGACGTGACATTCTACATATAGAATACTAGTAATTAGAATTAATAATTAATTTAATTAGTAATTAAATTAATATCTTATATATCCGTAACTTCGAAAAATTCAGTAAGAACCAATGGAAGTACTATCGAAGTAACGGTTGGATATGGATGCATGAGAAGCAATCTGTAGTTATTAATGACGCTGAGGTCATTGATGATTTCAACTTTGTCTATATTTAATATTAATCAAGCTCGGCAGCTCACCTTGAGTAAGTCGTTAGTGGTATCAAACTATCTTCCTATCTAAGTTGTAAGTCTGCTCTGCTACAAGATTTAAAATGTGGATAATTTTGAATGTTGCTTAGTAAAAAAAATAAAGCAGGGCTAGTATTCATAAGTTACGCATAGCCTCGCAAATAAGACTTGCTAACACAAACTTGGTCAAACTATACTATCAAAAGATATGAATTACCTTAAATAGTTGTGAACCATGTCTTCTTGCAAAAATTATTCTAATTCTCTTGAACACTTCGACTTACAGTGTAATAGTCTTAGAGATCTTAGACTAAAATATCTTAGCCCTACTTTTTCTATTCTCTGTATGAACTTAATGATACAACTCTACACCAGCTATATTTGTTTACTGTTCAGGCTATGAGAAGATCTAGTAACCCTTAATTACGCCACTAATGCTGATTTATCATTCGATTTTTTTAATGTATTTTATTTTATCAAGGCAAGTTGCATTAAATATTATGTATTCTAACTCTCAAGAGGACTCTTTTGATTTTATTAAACTAAGTTTATTGTATTTATTGCATGTAATAATTTGTAAAAACTATATGTTATATACGAATAAAGATTATTATTATTATTAATTAGTAAAAGAAATAAATGTGTAGCAATCATGTAATGATTTTTACCGACAGTAACCGTCTCTATTTTACCGTATACAGGAGTAAACTTAATAAAAATAATCGGCTAAAGGGTACCTTGGAACTTTTTCTTTTCACATCAGATTAGTTACGCTCATCCTTCCAACTTCCCACTCGCTTCGCTCGGCCTATGAATATAGAAGTCGTTAAAATGTATACTACAAAACCGTTTTGGACTCGCTTCGCTCGTCTTCAGATAGTAATTACAACCGTTTCATTCCCAGCGGTCAACCAAAACAACACATAATGTTGTTAATGAGATGAAACACAACACATAGTTTAGTCTTATACATGACTACACCCGTGCCAAATCTCAATTCGATCGCAAAATTGTTCCGCGATTCATGATTTTTTAAAACTTTTGCTAAGTTTTTTTTGTGGATAAATGACGTTATACAAAAAATATTTTCTGGATAGCGCAACTAAACACGTATGGACTGATTTCAAACTTTCAACTTTTTAGCATAAATACACTGGGAGCTACGACGGTAGTAGACACAAACAAACAGATACAAACAGACACCTTTGTAAAAACCACTGAGGAGGCACTAAAAACACCTGAAACGGATTATATCGGTATCGGTTTTCTTTGCAAACACAATACTTTTCCTATATAACTATGGTATAAATAAGAAAAGTAAAAATTAACTTAAGTAGATTATTTACATTGTTTTAAAAAATAGTATAGTATTCATATGATAGAAATTGAACTAATGCAGATAATGAGATGTGACTTGGCACATATGTCTTATATGTGACTGCATGCATGCCCCAAATCTTAAATCGATCGATTAATTTTGATCGAACCATTATTGCTGTTTAATGACGATAAAAAATATCGGGTAGCACAATGAGGTATTATGACTGACTTTTATACCAAGTTTCAACTCGTTAGCATGGAAACAGTACGCTGGCGACCACTATTATAACAGACACATACACACAGATACACACAAGGTATAAATGAGGAAAAGTAAAAATCATTATTTTTTGATTGTATAATCAAAAATCATGAATTATATAATAATTAGTGTGTCAGGACTAATAATCTGAAACTGAAATTTCTCCTGAATTTTCCTCATATGGCGTTTTAAGATCTCCTAAGTAGGTTTTATTAAGTTGTGGGTTTGTATGAGGTTGTACACAAAATATAAAACACACATATACACATTATGGGATTTATATTTTATTTGTAGATAAAAGTTATTAACTTACCAAGGGCGAAAAGTAAGTTTTAACTTCCTCAGTCAAGTTGGTTCCTGAGGCCAAAACCGAAGTAGCCTTAGTATTCAATTCCTTAGGCTTACATTCAGTTCGTTCCCAGGGCTTGCCGAGGGAACTATTCGGTAAACTTTAAGTTTACCTTACTCACGAGGCGATGCCAAGGCAGTTAATTACTGTTCTGGAGCAACGACCTGTTTCTTCCATTTTAAGTTTAAGATTTAACCCCCAGTAGGCAGAAAATAGTTTAGTAACAAACAGCGAGTTTTAAAATTGTGGTATGCTTAATTGAAGTTACCCCAATTCTTAAATAGCTATTTTACTTCCGCTATTTACTTTTCTCTCAATAGTTTCAGCCAATGAGCTAAGTGCACTTTCCTCCCATCTAGAGCTAAACGTATTTGCAATATTTACTGTCTGAAGACGAAGGAATCTAATCTAAAGAGGCGAGATTTTTCTGGTAAGATCTCTTACTCATAATGGCCTTAAGCTGCCTTAATAGAACTAGCAGGGTTATAGCACACAGTTATAATCAGTTGACAGAGTGAGAAAATAGTGTTGAGAAACCAATGAGGTTCCTTTTTATTGAAATGTTGGGTGTGGTTTAACATTCAGGACTAACTTCATTGGCTCCCTCGCATTATTTTCTCACGCTGTCAATTGATTATAACCATGTGTTATACTATAATTGTAACCCAAGCATTCCCAGTAATCTTTCAATTAATTCTATCGACAATTAATTACCCACTTAATATTCTATTACAGGGAAATAATTGAGCTACGTCGAATTACTAAAATTAAAATATGAATATTAAATATAGCTCTTTACTAACCTTTTACTTCGAAGACTATCGATATTAGAACGCAATTTAAAATTACACTTTTCATACTTGGAAGCGAAATACTATTACATAAGTAATAGTAGTGTTAAATTTTAAAGTTGCTCTTAATTGTAACTACTCAAAAGTTAATATCAAAATATGTAAAACAAAATCCTTTAAAAAGTTAAAAAAATAAAAACAAATGAAAGTTATAGAAATAACTTGAGTTTTATAAGAAGTTATAGGAATAACAACGAAAAAAATTATTCAAACACACATATTAGGAGAAAGAGTAAAATTAAAAAGAAATATAAAAGAGAAAAAATAAAAGCAGTTAAAAACGTTTAACAAGAAACTATTACAATTATTAATAAAAAATAGTTTAAAATTTTATGTTTTCCTGCCTTATCAAGAGAAACATGCAGAATTTTATTGACGTAATATTTATGATAGTAATACAAGGGGGAATTTTATAAATATTTAGATTTTAATCCAATAGAGGAAGATAGTGGTACTAAAGATCATTAGGCCAAACTCGTTGGTCCCCACTCTACTTGAGGGACACTGGTTTCTCCCACTATCATAGCAGATGTACATATTAAAGTATTATTTACAGGTTTAAAGTATTACAAAGTAAGGTAGCAAAAATTTGTTCAAAAATTAAATGTATATATCAAGATATTGTTTACAGAGTATAGTTGTAACTTGACTTTAAGCTGGCTACACTTTTTATAGAAAAAGTTGTTCGTAGTAAAATATTATTTATTAGTTTAATCATCTCTTAAAGTAAGCTAACAAATGTTTTGTACAAAATAGTTGAAATATTAAAATATGATTTTCAGGGTTAAAGTTATTGCTTAGAGTAAGCCAGCAAATTTTTATAAAAAAAAATGTGTTCATAATAAATTATTTTTACAGGTTTAAGTAATCTTTTAGAGTAGGCAAACAAATCTTAAAATGTGTAGAGAAATATCTTAGAGATGGTAAGCAAAACTTAAAATGTGTAAAGTAATATCTTAGAGATGGTAAGCAAAACTTAAAATTGTAAAGTAATATCTTAGAGATGGTAAGCAAAACTTAAAATGTGTAAAGGTAAATATCTTAGAGATGATAAGCAAAACTTAAAAATGTGTAAAAGTAATATCTTAGAGATGATAAGCAAAACTTAAAATGTGTAAAGTAATATCTTAGAGATGGTACGCAAAATGCTTGTTTTAATCACCCTTAAAATAAGTGCTGAAATCAAGATCTAAAAAAATTGCTTCTATAAAATGTATAAAGGAAAAGGGATAAGGGGCTGAGCTTTTTTCAATTTATTTAACCTCATAAAATTAAGACCAAGATACCATTTCCTCCTTTTCATTAAACATTGAATCTATTAGGGCAATTCTAGTGTTTACTTTAGAGCATAATCGGTATGTTTTTATAGCCTTTGGTACACTTTAACACTGTGTCTAACCAGGAGCGCTAGGTGTACACATGGTACAATTTTACACTGAATCTAATCTGTACACTTTCGGACTCTTTTACTAATCTGTTCTGTTTCTATGCACTCTGAAACACTTTTACTCTATATCTGTTCTGATTCTTTACTTTGGTAATCCTTCGGGCAGAATTTGTAGGAACGTTAGGTCTATTTGATTTATTAATCCCTGTTTAGTAAATTTAGTTTAACTTTTCATAGCTTGACTAATTTTGATGTTCATTAGTTCATTGCAGATATAATGTAGGTATAATTTAATATCATTTTGTAATGCCCAATTGTATTGTTCAACGATGTATACAAGCTTGTAAATAATGTGTTACCCAGTTATTTTAATGATGTTATTAGTCTTATGGAGGATAGAAAGCCTTATAATGTACGCAGTAAAAATGAAATAGATACTCCGAGGCTAAACTCTGCATTATTACAGTCCACTGTTTTTATAAATAAAATTAGAGAATTTAATTGTTTGCCTGAGAATATTAAAAAATATATATATATTAAATGCTTTAAAAAGTTGTTGTATAAAAATTTAAGTAGTAGTATGTTAACAGACTAGAACGTAAGTTCCTGAAGTATTATTGCACTTTTTTTAGATTTACTACAGAAGCTTTTTAAGCTAGTTATTATTATTATTATTATTATTTAATCACTACAGTACGGTCTAAAAATTATCAAATTTAGACCAGATTTATCAATTTTTTTTATTATCGTTTCAACAAGGATGAATATTTTTGTTTTTTAAGTGCTTTTTAGCTTAGAAATTGTATTTTTCAGATTTGTGGTGGTTGCAGATTGCATATCGTTGATAGTATTTGATAAATTACTATTTATATCGTCTACAGAAATCATATTGTCAGCAACATTTGCCAACTCGTCAAGATTGCATTTCATCGCTGTCAATACCATTCTTATGTTAACGGAAAGAATTATTTAACCAAATATGTTTCAATATTTTCTTGTCTCTTTCCAAAGAAGCTAAGGATTTTAAATATTCTAAAAATTTGAATGGTTTACGATCTCTTAGACTAACATTTCTAAATAATTTATTCATTTTCTTTTTTTTTTCAGATTCGTCGCATCAACGAATTAAATAGTTAAAAAAATTAAATAGTTAAACTTCAGTTAAAAATAAATGTTAAAAGAATTAAAAATTAAATGGTTAAAAGGATAATAGTTAAAAGAATTAAATAGTTAAAAGAATTAAATGGTTAAAAGGATTATGTTCAGGCCTGCACCGGCCGTGCCGCTGTGCAGCAACCCGAGATAAACTTAAAATTAAACAATTAACGAAGGACCACCCTCAAAGAGGGAAAAATGACAAACAACAAAGTTAGACTTAGATTAAATAAATATAATTTATGCAAAATCCACACGAAATAAATAAATAGGTAAATCAACAAAAAAAAAGGTGGTAAATTAATGATTTAAAATTGGCCAATATGAAAAGAAAATTATAAAATAAAAAATTAAAGTTCTTCCATAAATAAAAAACTGGTAAGGTGCACCTTAATCTGGGATGCGAACTACGCATCAAATTTGAGCTACTAATACTGAGTAATTTAGTTGCTAATACTCCGTCGCAAGGGTGAGCGGCCGCAGAGTCCTGAGCTGAACCATAAACACTTTTCAGTAAATGAATGAGCCAATAACTGAGCTTAAATTAAGTTGCAAAAGCTAGAAAAAATGTGCACACACAAACTTGGTAACCTGCCACTGCTCAGGTTAGCGTAAGCTGAAGTTGTTTCACTGTGATGGAGGGTGATGAATTAGTGAACCTGCTTGATAAGCACTTCCATCAATGAAACACTCGACCGCGAGCCGCGCGCTGCTAACGGCCGGAATGCCAAACATGATGTCAACAAAGTGATAACAGCCGGCTTCATCAAGTTGACATTCAGCAAGTTGAATCGCTAAAGTTCTTCACTAACGCTTAAAACTAAGTGCTGGAAAGAAGCTAGAAGATGAGCGAGCTTGTGAGGAGACTGCGTAGGTTTAGATGAAAAAGTTAAGTGAAGTGAAGTGATATGAGTGTGAAATGGTAGATGCCTGACGGAAAACGTAAGTTGACTAAACCTAGTGAATTTAATTAAATGACGGAAGCAAAACGCGGATAACAAGTGTCACGGAAACTCGGGCCCTGAACATGCCGCCTACCAAGAAACGCAGTTTATTAACTCCGCTAATGAAAATACGGTCAAGGTGAAGTTAAAGCTAAAATTAAGCCAAGTTAAAGGAAAAAATTTAAATTAACAGCTCTAAGAAAAGGCAAGAATAGAGCTAAATATAATGACAATAGTAAAATAAGGTTAGTAGGTGTAGACAACACAAGACAGCACAAACAAAGAAACAATTTAAATTAAAGAATCACAGAAAACAACCAAAAGCCTGCAAGGAATCAATTAGTAGGCAGTTGAAAGCTGCGTGTCGCCGGGAGACCAGAGGAGCACTACTTTGCTGCAGGTCGTTTAAAGATACCATTAGTGGTACGCACCGACACGACTCGTATGACACCGTCTGGGCCTGGAAAAACTCTAAAATTCTCCCCAATGGCCAACGTCGCCTATCCTCATTTTCTGCTTTAGAAGTACCATGTCACCAACCTTAAGGTTGGGCTGATCCTTTAGCCATTTTCGCCGGATTTGGAGCTCATGAGACACTCGTTTCTCCAACGCTTCCAGAAGCTTTGTGTTCGGTGCTTCACTAACTCCCAACGAGAGAGCCGATTTTCTGAAGTAGCTGAGATGTCCCATTCAGGGATACTAACTAATGAGCTGCCTATGAGTAGGTGACCAGGAGTCAAAGCATCTAACTCATTGGGATCATTACTTAGCGGACATATACGTCTAGAATAGAGAATGGCTTCTACCTTCGCAAACATAGTAGCCAGCTCCTCGAAAGTAAAAACTCCGTCTCCATACACCGAGCGAAGAAGTCGTTTAGCTGAGCGAACTCCTGCTTCCCAACTCCCTCCAAAGTGCGGAGCGTGAGGGGAATAAATTTCCAAAGGAAGCCACGGACCTCGGCATAGCTGAATATCGCCTTTTGGGACTCAGCGTGCTGCAGAAACTCTTTCATCTCTGTAAGTTGGTTAGATGCACCGACGAAGTTGGTTCCATTGTCGGATAACATACGTTTAGGCAATCCTCTTCGACTGACGAACCTGTCTAGAGCACCAATGAAGGCTGGAGTGTTAGCTGAAGAAACTGCTTCAAGATGGATGGCGCGAGAACTAAGGCAGATAAAAAGACACATGTAAGCCTTGCCTGTGTTAGCTTTTCTTCTGAGAGATTCTCTTATGAGGAAGGGACCGGCGTAATCTACCCCTACGTTCAGAAACGGTCTACCTTCTTCTAAGCGTTCAGGTATAATATCAGCCATACGGGTTGACAGAGGGGGAGCTTCATATCTTCTACATATCACGCATTCTCGAGTGTATTTACGAATTTGATTCCTAGCATTGATAATCCAAAATTTACGTCTAATGACGGAGAGAAGTAGAGTTGGTCCTGGATGAAGGTAAAGCCGATGATAATATGCTATTATTATAATAGAAAGGGAGCAGTTTGCTGGAAGTATGAAAGGATGACGCGAATCAAAAGGTAAGGAAGAAAACTTTAATCTACCGCCTACCCTTAAGACCCCATCCTCATCAAGGAACGGACGTAAAGGCAAAAGATTCCTGGGAATAGAGCTAATGGACGAAATAGGTCGCCCAGATGACCAGGCTTGCCACTGGGTTATCCTAACTAGAGCAGACAACGACCTTTGCAGTTCTTGAGGTCTCAAAGGACCTAATTCTCGTTGTTCAACCGAAACTCTACAATTTCTGATCCACCGAAGCACGTAGGCGAAGCGATGAACTAAAGATAAATATGAAGTATTCACATCGAAGACGTGAAGCTTATGTTGAGCTGAAATGTAACTCTGAGAAGAGCTAGCTAAGCAGAGAGCACTCTTCCTTTCTGGAAGGTCTTGTAGATTATCAGAGTGTGCTGAAGCTGGTTGGACAGGCCAGTGAGACGTGCTCGAAGCCGCCCAAGGTGGACCATGAAACCACAGCTCATGGTCTACAAGATTAGCTGCGTCCGTACCCTAGAACCCAGATCAGCCGGGTTATCAGCGGACTTAACATGCAGCCATTGAGAGCCATTGGTAGCTTGCAAGATCTTGGTTACCCTGTTGGCAACAAAGGTCTTGAGTTTGATAAGGTGTATTAAGCCAACCTAAACAATGGTTGAGTCTGAGAAGAAGTAATATTTCGGTGCCTCAGGTAAGCGATTACCGAAACTTGAGCTGATCAGCTAGTTTCGCGGCAAGAAGAGAAGCACACAACTCTAAACGAGGAATTGAGAGTGGCTTAACGGGAGCTAATTTAGTTTTTGACATTATTAAATGCATCCGAATTCCTACTGAGGAAGTAGTGCGAAGGTAAGCTGCAGCACAGTAGGCCATTTCAGAAGCATCTGCAAAAATGAGTATTTCGAAGTTGTGGTCTCGTCCTGAATAATCCATCGCGGTATGTTGATCCTTTCTATGTCGGAGAGTTGTGTCAAAAAAGGCGATCCATTTATCCTTTAGAGCCTCTGGCAGGTAGCATCCCAGTCCAGTCCAAGTTTCCAAGCTGATTGTATCAAGGCCTTAGCACAAATTACTATAGGTCCAAGAAAACCCAAGGGATCATATATCCTCGAAATAGCTGCTAGTACCGCCCTCTTTGTGTAAACATGATCAGGAGGCTTAACTTCATACCCGAATGCATCTGAAACATGATCCCACTGGAGTCCTAGAATCTTCAAGCGAGACTGGTCATCTGGGTTTTCTATTTTCCACGGTCCTTTGCTGTCAGCATTGGAAACATTCACTGCTTCTAAAAGCCTGGGCTCGTTAGAGGCCCACTTGCTAAGTTCAAACTCACCCTTGGCCATCAAGGCTATAACTTCTTGCTGTAAAAGAAGGGCTGAGTGAATGGACTTTGATCCCGTCGCCAAATCATCCATGTAAATGTCCGATAGGATAACTGAAGCAGCAAGGAAAATGGGAACCTTCATCTTGCCCTAACTGCTTAACTGCCCTCTGAGCTAGGTAAGGAGCTGGAGCTTGACCGTACGACACGGTACATAACTCATACTCAACAACAGGTTCTGACGGATCCTTCCTCCAAAGTATATGTTGATATTACCGGTCCTCCGGTGAAGTAGTATCTGCCGGAACATTTTCACCACGTCCACGGTGAAAACAACCTTATGCAGCGGAAATTTGTTAAAATAACACTTATGTTATTTAAGAGCTTGGGACCTATATGAAGATGGTCATTTAATGAGCCTATTTTGGTAGAGGCGGAGGCATCAAACACCACTCTGACCTTAAGATCATCGCCACTACCTTTCGTCACGCCATGGTGAGGGATAATATACTTCCCTGGAGAGCTTGCTGGTCGCATATGACCTAGTTCTATGTACTCGGACATAAAATCCATGTAAAGCTTGTGAAGGGTTGGATTTCTAGCTAGCTTGCTTTCTACATGCGTTAAACGCTTTAAAGCATTGTACCTGGTATCTGGAAATTCAGGTTTGACATTATCTTTAAAGGGGAGCTTAACAATATATCGACCAGTCGATAACCTTTGATGGGTCTCAATAAAATGCTTTTCACATTCTGCGTCTTCAGGGTTAATCACATCTGAGGGCGGAGGTTCATCCAAGGTCCATAAGTGCTGAAGATCCTCACGAATTGCCTTACACGGTGGCACGGTTTCAGAAGTAGTAGCACAAAGGGACGTAAAAGAGCTTATGTGACTAAGATTAGAAACCCCGCCTAAAACTACATATCCGAAGATAGTGCCTATCAAAACTGGAAGACCAGGTCCCATAGACTTAATCTCCCGTCAAAATTTCAGAAAAACTGCTTACACCAAGAAGTAAGTCAATAGGCCTTGAATCCCAGAAGCATGGATCCGCCAACTCAAACTCAAGAAACTTAGATTTAATTATTTCAGGAATATCGGCTGATAATGAGGACACTGCTGGCATAATTCTATCTGTCACGATAGCCTCAATAGGAATTTCCGCTTCATTAATGTGAGAAGCTAAACGATAGCTAGCTTTCCCAGTAAAGCCATTATAAGGGGTGTTGCCAAAACCAAATATCTTTATATCCGAAGGCTTGACCTTAATCCCAAGCTGTGACGCAACCTTACGAGAGAGACAAGTGATATCACTACAAGTGTCAATAACTAAACGAATCTCATGAGGCCTGTTCTTAGCATCAAAAATAGAACAGATAGCTGTACCGAAAATAGCTTTATTCAAGTTGGCTGGGGCGATAGCAGTGCTACAAACATTTGCTGACGTAGCTTGAGTTCCTCTTGACTCAGCGTTGCTTGTTGGAGCAACGGTAGGTTGCGCGTTTGTTGAGTTCGCTGTTGCCTCAAGTCGACCCTGTGAAGCAAGGAATGATGGAGACCACGACAGAGGCGACACCTATGTTCTGAAGTACACTTATCTGTAGTATGGGATGGGAAAAGGCAGTTCCGGCATCCTCTCCAGTCCTTCAAGCTATCTATACGCTGATCGGGAGTCATGGAATTAAACCTAACGCATCGAAGAAGCGTATGCTTCTCATTACAGATCAAGCATGGAGTGGTTACTGAGCTGAACTTATCATATAAACGAGCTGAGGATGATTGATTGAGCGATTGCTTCCTCAAATTGTTAGGTTTAGTTCTATAATTTCGAAATGAGTTGTATACTGCTCATTAGAATGATTACCTACTGTAGCTAGGACCTGTTTAGAGTTAGCTGGCTTTGAAGAATTGCCCTTATCAGTAGTTTTACCCTCCTTATTAATAGTGGATGCAGATTTCAAACCCCTTGCTAAGGTAGAAGCAGTGCACTTCTGCCTCAAAAACTTAAGTAAATCATCACATGTAGGGAATTTAGTTATGTCAAATTCATTTTCAAATGATTCCTCGTATGAGTATCTAACACTCTTCTACAGAGGTAGAACAGTAAGAAGTCAGCTTTGTTGTTAACTTCTATTTGATCAAACGCAGCAATCCATTCACATAATTGAGAAGTTATCTCCTGAAGTTGATCAGGACTAGGTTTGGAAGCTAAAGGTTTAAGTGAAAGCAACTCGTCTAAGTAAGCGGTAGCTATCAACCTAGGGTTATCATAATAGTCAGTCAAGGTTTGCCAGGCAACCTTGAAGTTAGCCGCAGTCTGCGGTATACGGGCTATGAGAGCTTTAGGGGGCCTTTAAGGGAGTCCAGTAAGAAGTGAACTTGGATATATCCTGGACATCATCGTCTGTAACTACTAACGCTTGAAAAGTATCCCGATAGCTTTGCCACTTGGTACGGTCCCCGTCAAACGAAGGAATATTGAGGCGAGGCAACCTTGCCTTAACTCTAGTTTGATTATTCAATGAAACATTACTAATACTAGCTACACTATGATCAGAGGGACAGTATGTTTCTAATAAGGCTTGAATTTTAAAATAAATATCTTTAGTTGAATTCCGCAAAGACAGTTCTGCTTCAGGAGGTTCATAAACTCCATGAATGGCAAACAAGTCTATTAAATTTTCATAATATTCTCCAAATTCTCATATATTTTAGAAGATGACTTAGCCATAACCTTAAAGTCAGGAACCCTAGTCCTATCAATACGTAAAGTAAGCCCTAAAGTATGTATTTCTGCCAGATCTTGATGTAAAGTGATTACTCTCCGTCTTAAATTTATAACATCTGTATCCTCATAAATACCCTGTAAAAGTAAATTATTTTGGTCGCCTGGTTGACCTGAGCCTCTGGGTACAGTAGGTTGACCCGTAGGACCTGGATTGCCTTGTCCCGTTTCACCCATCATAATAAAAGAAGCTAACAATAATATATTCTAAAAAGAGCTTAATAGCACCTATAGGTGAAATACAATATGATAACACAGAAGGAGGAAAGGAAGGGGTAACAAATAACACACAAAAACAAATGACTGTAATTTGAGCTGATGCTGAAGAAGCGCGCAGTGTTTGGTATATGAGACCACTGGATGCCACCCTTGGAGCTGGAGATATATACAAACAGTAATGTTATTATAACATAAAAATAATAACAACAAGGTACCACCACCAGGTTTATAACTATGATAACGGCCAATATAATAAATATAAGTAACTTGAGCAAAGGAAGTATAATCTTAAATTAACTAATGGTATAGATTGGTAACTTAAATAAATAATAACCGTCCGGCTCGAAGGAGCAATGTTCAGGCCTGCACCGGCCGTGCCGCTGTGCAGCAACCCGAGATAAACTTAAAATTAAACAATTAACGAAGGACCACCCTCAAAGAGGGAAAAAATGACAAACAAAGTTAGACTTAGATTAAATAAATATAATTTATGTAAAATCCACACGAAATAATAAATAGTGGTAAATCAATACAAAAAAAAGTGGTAAATTAATGATTTAAAATTGGCCAATATGAAAAGAAAATTATAAAATAAAAATTAAAGTTCTTCCATAAATAAGAAACTGGTAAGGTGCACCTTAATCCGGGATGTGAACTACGCCTCAAATTTGAGCTACTAATACTGAGTAATTTAGTTGCTAATACTCCGTCGCAAGGGTGAGCGGCCGCAGAGTCCTGAGCTGAACCATAAACACTTTTAGTAAATGAATGAGCCAATAACTGAGCTTAAATTAAGTTGCAAAAGCTTGATGAAAAATGTGCACACACAAACTTGGTAACCTGCCACTGCTCAGGTTAGCGTAAGCTGAAGTTGTTTCACTGTGATGGAGGGGTGATGAATTAGTGAACCTGCTTGATAAGCACTTCCATCAGGATGAACACTCGACCGCGAGCCGCGCGCTGCTAACGGCCGGAATGCCAAACATGATGTCAACAAAGTGATAACAGCCGGCTTCATCAAGTTGACATTCAGCAAGTTGAATCGCTAAAGTTTCTTCACTAACGCTTAAAACTAAGTGCTGGAAGAAGCTAGAAGATGAGCGAGCTTGTGAGGAGACTGCGTAGGTTTAGATGAAAAAGTTAAGTGAAGTGAAGTGATATGAGTGTGAAATGGTGGATGCCTGACGGAAAACGTAAGTTGACTAAACCTAGTGAATTTAATTACATGCGGAAGCAAAAACGCGAAAAACAAGTGTCACGGAAACTCGGGCCCTGACAACATCGGATCCTAATCTTTTCCTTAATCACATCGGATCTTTTCCTAATCTCGGATC
>JACMZG010001914.1:52131976-52309476 GCA_018340805.1 Microvelia longipes
GGTAATTTCGCATAAAAATTTCAGTTATCAGTAGTTTCAAAGTTTGTTTGTTTTTTTTGTTTGCATCACGTCCGCAAACTACATGTTGATATTTATTAGGCTGCGTTTAATAGGCTGTAATTTTGATGTAATCTATTTCAAATTTAGTATCTTGTGACCATGACGACATCCAGTAATTCCTATTTAAGTAAAAATCCAAGCGATTCTGAAACAATGTTTATAAATAATTCTGATTATATTTTACATAAGAATAAGTCTGTAAGAATTCTTTTCAGTCTGTACAATCTGAGAAGAGGAAAGGGTTGCAGGATTGTGGCAGATCAATTGTTCGGATCAGTATTGTCAGGAGGTTGGAACAACGTTGAGTGGAATCTATGATTTTGATGAGCTCAGAGAACATGATTTTGCAGCTGTTTAACCAGCTTAACAAAGCCCACAGACAAGAATTTTGCAGCTGTTATACTAGCTTAACAAAGCCCACAGACAAGGATTTTGCAGCTGTTATACTAGCTTAACAAAGCCCACAGACAAGCATATTACAGCTGCTTAATCAGCTAAGCTGGGTTAAATGATTTTATCTTGAAATTGGCCAATACAGAAAACCACAAAGACTAAGAACCGCTTGATTAAAGGGCTTTTACTCTAACAACTAGATGACCCAGCTAGGTAATGATACTAGATTAGGTGTATGATAGTTTTAAATAATATTATAATATTTATTTGTAAGATATCAAAAATATACAAAAAAATACATACAGTAATATGAAAGGAACTCTTCAAAGATAATTGCCCAATTTGAGAAGTATTCTTCTCCAAGGCTTTTAGACGTTTGAAGAAATTCACTATTTGCAGATTATAATCTTAATAGTAAATCTTAGACAAAGCAGTTGCTCTATTCATGAATGGATATTTCGATAGAAAAAATCTCTGTGTGCAAAAGATTTTTCTATTCTAGGTGGCATTTTTTAAGAATTAGGTATTGTCTGCGAAATTAATGCACTCAAAACTAAGGATAATAGATTATTACAGTTAATAAGGAATAGAATGGAAATTCACTATAAAACCGATTTTACAAAGTGACAATAGCACCTGGTACACTTTTATTCTATTCTCAATCAGTCTCAAATTACCAACCACTAGGAGTCACCCGTGGTGTAGAGGTTAAGGTACGCGGCCAATACACAGAATGAATGGACCTTAATCATGGGTTCAAACCCAGCATGGGCCTCTGGGATTTTCATGAGAGGGATACAAATTCTGCGTGCCACGTCCTTTAGAAGGGACGTAAAGCCGGTGGTCTCGAGCCTGTGCGTTGTCAGGTACTCGTTAAAGATCCCTTTCCCTAAATGAAACTGGGTATAGGCAAAATTTAGGACCCTCATTGTAGATTCATAATAATACTCTATTGTTTCTGCCTTGTAGTTTTAAGTGTATGGAGGTTTGGTTTAACAGTGAGAGCACGTGTTGTTCCCAGTTTTCACTAGACTATAAGAGTCAGTGAAAATATGTATGATTGCTTGAAAAAGCATGAGAGGAACTATAAAAATTCACGGCTCTTCTGTCTAGATTAGATGAAATATACCTACACTTGAAATTAAAAGGAGTAGAACACTATCTTAGGGAGCTGGCAAAAAGGGCCCAACCACGTGGCCTACTTGCCTGATAGTTACTACCACTCCCCCCATATTACTATCACTACTACTACTACTATTACTACCAACCACTAAATCAGTAACTAATAAAGACTAAAATAATCATATTTACCCTTGCATTTCCATTCTTCCAAGGCTTTACGATTCCACTGGAAACAGAATCGTCTGGGAAATCCCGTATTCCTCCCACTGATAGACCCACACACAGATAAAACTGTAACATTAAAAATATAAAATAAGCGGGATTGTAATAAGCTTGCAACTACTATCAGTAGCCGCTAAGAGTGTTAGGTGAACACTTAGAACCTTGTACATTTTCAAAAGCGTTTTCGTTTTTTCCAGCTTATCATCTATCCTCAATAATAAAGTGATGAACTTACAATCTTAGAGTCTAAGTATTCGTAATGTTTGGCACATCCATATTAGTAATAGTAGTTACCAGCTGACCACTGGCTAGTTTCAAAAATTATTTACACAAATATTATAGTGAATTTTCCCTCTTGAGGTTGTTTACTCCGAAAAAAAAACTTTACTAAATCCGAAAACTTGCCAAGGGAATTAGCCAAGGTCTTGGCAACCAAGACAAAACAAAGGAAGCCAGAATAAAAGGAAAATTGAAATATTTACTGCTAGTTGCGAACTAAACTTTGATATAATCGTTATTCTTCTTTCATTTTAAAAAAAAAATAGTATATATATATATATATATATATATATATATATATATATATATATATATATATATATATATATATATATATATATATATATATTAAAAGCGTGTGTGTGTGTGTGTCTATATTTATAGCTAACAGGGTCACTTTTATTTTTTTTAATTATGCAAATACAATGTTGGTACAGTTAAGAGTTACTGTCATGGTCAAGGTCATGTATTGTCACAGAAGTCATGTTATCGGGTTAACCACTAAAGTTAGCAGAAAAAGTAATATATTTTGTTTTTCGGCATTTTAAGTCAAGAGGTTCAAGTCTAGTCATTTTTTAAGCAATTTTTTCCTTTTCCAGCATTTCTTTATACCTGATTCCATAAAAACCCTCTGTAATATAGGACAGAATTATCTTCCAATACAAAAAGTCATTAAAATTGTTGTTGTTATTATAGATATTATAGAGATATACCAGGAACAATATTGGTCCAATTATACTTACTTGAGGAACTCCAAATTTCATTTGTAAAAAAGTATTACAAGAGGACTTAACTTACTTTACGCTGTCTGTGAGATAATTGCACATAAGCTTGTTTGCTACTCCTCTAATACCGTAGGACTCAATTTTTTTAACAGCCAATCAAGTAGCACTGTATCACAGCTTTGGTAAGATCATAACTCATAGCTAAACATTTCAGATTATTGCCAATATCATTCACAATAAGATTTAGCATAACTAAATCTATCAACAGTAACAACATATATCAATAGTTTCCAAATGTAGCGTAGAATTTTTATTTTTACATTTTTTAGGTGTACAATCCTCCCGTACAATTATAATGTTTTTCAAAACTTGGTCGCATCAAGTGATAATGGTTTAATAACATACGTCTTGATCAAATGGAGCAACAAGTGTTCCATTCTTCCAGTACATCTCCTTCTGCAAACCCATCTCTTCCAGTAGCGACCTATCTGAGAATCTGTAGAGGGTCTTCAACCCACTTAGGACGTTATTATCAACATAGAATAGTATCGTATCTGAAAAATATTTGAAGAACATAATGTGACTAATAATAGGGAAGATCCAATTATACGTGTGTGTGCTACAGAGATGTAAATACTGGTTGTTCTGCAGTAACTATCTGCAGTAGACTAACCTCATCCTTAAAAGGTGTTATAAAGTAACTATCTATAGTAGACTACCCTCATTCTTAACAAGTGTTATAAAGGAAATATCTAGAGTAAACTAACCTTACTACTTAAAAGGTGTTATGAAGTAATTCTCTAGAGTAGATTAACCTCACTTTTAAATGTTTTTCCTTATCACCCCCTATAATTACTATAATTGTGTGTTTCTGGAAGTAAACACACCTCCAGTAAAAATGTTTAATCCACGCCTGGATTAAACATCAGCAAATGCCGCAAGATCTAACCGTTCCCAATGAAACTTGAGCGAAATTGGTCTTACTCTATCCCATCTAGGACCGAGTGGAGAATATAAAATTTGGATCCAAAGAGATTGTGAATTGTGGTTCACTGATGGTTCAAGGATTATAGACAGATCTGGAGCAGGCATTTTTTGTGATGACCCCAGGCATGAAATCGGCATTAGCCTAGGAGCTTATGCTACTGTTTTTCAAGCAGAAGTATATGCAATTTTGGGATGCGCTCAGGTTCTCTTAAGTGAATCATGGGTAGATAAAAATATTATCTTATATACACAGTCAGGCAGCGTTAAAAACCCTTACCAACCCTAAGAGTAACTCTAAACTGGTATCCGAATGTAAGTCCACTCTTAATAAACTGGGCCAAAGCAATCAATTACAGATCATTTGGGTACCAGGTCATTGCGGAATTGAAGGCAATGAAAGCGCTGACCGTCTGGCTCGTTCAGGATCAAGCCAAATCCCAATATGCCCAGAGCCTGTTATTGGCATTCCAAAATGCGTAATAAGAACCCAACTGAAACAGTCTTTGAGAAATGCCTTGAAGAAGATTGGCGAAGCTCACGGGGTTGAGACAATCAAAGCTTATACTTTCTGGCCCTTCTCAGAAACGCACTAAGCTCATTTTGTTACTAAGCAAAGGGGCTTGCACGACTTACTGGAATTTTACTGGACATTGCAGACTCATAGACATCTGCATCTAACGGGTCTAGTGAATAGCCCGTTGTGTAAATTCTGCAAAGAAGAGGATTCTCCTTTTAAATTTATTTCCTTCTTATCTTACTATCTTTGTATTTATTGTTCATATATATATATATAATATATAATATATAATATATATATATATGTGTGTTGTATATGTGTATGTATATGTGTGTATATATATATATATATATATGTATGTATAATGTATGTGTGTATGTGTATTATATACTATTTATTATATCTTCTTCTCAGGATTCAGGTACAATGGACCCACATACGAGGTCTAAGTACCTAGAAAATTATTTCCTTCGGAATTAATTTAAAAAAAAAAAAACATCCATACTAGCCATGACAACACAATGCATTAATGTTTCTTTGTAACAGAAAAATAATGTAAGAGCAAAAAAACTACTATTTCAACTCTATCTGGGTATTCTAAAAAATTTTATAATGTAATGTTTATCTGAGTCCAAGCGGATTTTTAGATTAGACAGAAAACATAATAGCCTTACCGTCTGTCCAAGTTATTGAATAATTATGATAATCCTTATAAAACGGATCGGCTCCAGCTAAATCCACGAAATGTGATTTGATATCCTGGTAAGGATCACTCGAGACTTGATATCCTGACTCGACTCGAGTTGACCCGATCTGATTACCTTCAGGTCCTTGAAGATCACTGTTTCCACGAGACATAGCTATGATCATTTTCCCAGATCTATAGCCTTCACCGTAAGTGTACTTGACTGGTTTTAACCAGATTTCTAAAACATTATAAAAGACATATTTTTGTAAAATCAAAAGGGCCAAACAAGAATTTTACCGCTAAGCAGGGACATATAAAGTCCATATTTAACAGGAGGTTGTAATCCGCTGGCCGGGCAAAGTTTCTTTGAAGTGCGTACTTTCTCGCCCATCAAATCATTTCTTGCTTTAATTTCCGGTATATGGGTTATAACCTGAGTAGAACGCCACAACTTGTTATTAATTTTTTTGTGTTTTAAAGGAAAATTCATACCATCATCCGAAATCGGCACTCCACAGCACTATTCGCGTTCTGTTTATGATAATTTGTAGAGCTATAATATATTTGTTGACTAAATACTTGTAATTTAATGTCTTACTTGTGATGCTACCTGAGCAGTAAATTCACAACTTGTTAATTTTTGAAAAAATGCTCTACAAATTATCATAAACCGAATGCGAATACTGTTTATGATCATTTGTAGAGCATTTTCAAAAATTAACAAGTTGTGAATCTATTGATCAGTGTAACAGGCATTTCAGCTCCAAATAAGTAGCTGAACAACACCTGCACGTGGGATCTTGAGTAGGACATGTTCAGAAATAAGAACAAAGTAATTAAGGATATGAAGTAATGTATATTGTCAGATAAATTAATTAATTATACTAAAAGACAGATGATATTACAGTGGTACATTATTGGTCGAATCCCTGAAAGGAACCCAACTTAGTGTTATATGGTTACGGTAACTGTAAGTTACCTAAGTATAAACGGACAGATGCGATTATGTGATCATACCTTAAGATGGGAAGTTATCACCCAGGAGGAGTCAGAACCATTCTAGTTGTATCGTGCCCAAAAACCTAATGGCCGAACTTCTCCCACTAAATCCCTGACAATCCCTACTTAGACATAAAGTCTATCCTCTCTCTCATAGCGGGGTTTGTGACCAGCATGTAAACATGCTGACACAATCAAAAATGAAATAAGAAGTTTTGCAGTAACTAAATTATATGATTTTAACATTCTGACCATTAATAGGTCAGATAGCGTATCAGATAGAATATCAGGTTGCGTATCACAAGTAAGACATAAAATTACAAGTATTTAGTCAACAAATAGATTATAGTGATCTTCACTTTATCGAACTTATGGAATTGATTCCTCATAACGACGGATTCACTACGCTTATCCTCGCAACTTTGGACTTACTTCGCTTTTCCTCAGAGTGTAAAAATTACCAAATTTATACAGTAAGGCGTCATCGGACTCGATTCGCTCGTTCTCAGGCGTAAATAAATTACTTTTATTCCCAGGGGTCACCCATCTAGCCTCTGAGCTCGCTCTTTAAACTCAAATAGATTTTTTAAAAATGTTCACAGTTTTTTCAAAACGAATATTTGGCATTTGGTAAAAATTGAACTAATATTGATAATGAGTGCTAGTCACACATGCTAGTCTTACATATGACTAGATGAGTACCTAATAACAAAACCGATCAAAACATTTTTCCGCGTTAAATGAATTCTCAAAAGTTTTGCTGAATCATTATTGATGTATAAAGACGTTATAAAAATCGGTTATAGTGTACCTCATAACTTTTCCTCAACACGTCAGATTCGCTACGCTCATCCTCCTACTCCGTATGAGTTAGCGAAATTAGTATAAATACTATATTTTATAGTATGTATAAATAGTAATAAAATCAAGAACTAAAATAAGCGTAACATTGTGTTGTAAAATCATAAAAAGAAGAGGTCTAAGTTCATAGAAGAGCAATCAGAGACCCCAATGGTAATGTATTTAATTTAAACAATTAAGCTTCACTTCACCAGTTTGGTGAATCAAATCATCGTTGCTTAGCCATGATTAAAGTTACTATAAGAAGTGTTACTCAGCTTATTTCCATTTTGATCTGAACATTAAAGGTCAAACTTATTTTCACTTTGATTCAAATTATAAATTAGATGAGATTTATTTTAAACCAATCTTAAAGTAAGTTTAGTTAATAAAAGCTCACGTGGTATAACCCAATCCCCTTTGGGAAATTTGGCTCGTACGGTTATAATGCCGTATCTAAAATTGAAAGATCTTCTGGTGCAGATCTGTCCACTCTCAGTAGGCGGCAGAATATTAAACGAAGCTCCTTGTGCCACACATTCTCCACTGTTTTCTTTTCCTGTACATCTGTAATACATACAAATTAATCTGCATTAATTGCTGCTATTACATTTAACTATGTATGTAGGATAACACAGTATTTTTGGTAATATCTCTGATTATAAGATTGTCTATAGAGATATATACTAGAGGGGGCATAGCCTATCTCAATACATTAAGAGTCCTGAAACATCATTTTGGGGCTCTCAGGGGCTCTGTGTAACCTCATTGGAACCTCTTCTATTAGTAAGTAAAGGTTAGAATAAACCAAATTTTTCCGGCTTCCTGCACAATGTTTGTGTTTTGATTTATATTTTCTGCATTTTACCAAATGAATCACTGTAATTTTGTTCAGTTCATTTATTATTAATAGTTAAAGGTGTTCAGGTTATTTTTTCGATGTTTCAAAATTCAACCCATGGGGCCCCTCTAGTAATATATATGAGATGGTCTCATATTTATAAGGAGGTTTTATAAACATTTGGTAAAGGTGCAGTGAAGAGTATATGATTTCCCAGTCATTGATGACTGGGAAATCAGTGCTCCTCCTTATGAGCACTGAATACCTCAATGTATTTCTGGCTGCAGTCTAACATTACATACCCCTTCAAATTAAGGTTCCCTCGTTTAATAAAACTATCGGAAGTAATTAGTGTCGGCCTAATGACAAGTTTTCCATTCTCCACATCAATATTTTTCTTTTTCTTCGTGTATGTAGTAAACTCTGCATCCTGAAACAAAAACAGATAACATTTTTCGAGAAAAATTATTTTAGAAGAGACACCTGATTTCCTATTCTTGAAACTTGAATTACAAATTTTTAAACAAAGAACAGTTGTAATTTTTAGCATCTAAAAACATTTACACGGATAGTTTGATTATAGAAGAGCCAGCTGATTTGCTTACTCTAAATTTGAACTAAAACTGTGTAGAGAACTATTAAGAAATAGCCTAATGGCCAGAGGGAAGGGTCATCGTCAGAGCCTAAAAAACCCATAAAAGCAACATAATTATAAAATATTTAGGAAAACCAAAGCAAAAAGTTCACTTAACGTCATAAAGGTAACTTTTATTTTATATTCTTATTAGTGTTCTTTTTACAAAATTATAATTGTTTACGCCACATTAAAATTAATCTAGGTTAATCAGATTAGGTCTTTAATTTTAGTTGTGGTTTAGGACAAAGGTTCAACTTAAAATATCACAGTATCTGGCCCCCGCCTCCGGATGCTAATTAGTTAGCGTCCTGCACTCCCTTGAGGCAGGACCTTGCGCCTTCGCACAATACATTTACCTACATAATTACGTAAACCATTTGCGTAATTATTAAAATTTATTCTAAATAGTGTCAGTCTTTTGCCCTTGCTAAGTCAGTCATTTAAAATTATTAATTTATGTAGAGTTAGTAGTTTAAAGTGATTTAAATTGAACATTTGTCCTATACAACAACTAAAAGATTTAAATGAACACAAACTGACAATATCTGATTAACCTAGATTAATTTTAATGTGGCGTAAACAATATTATTTATTTGTTTGATAGGCACTGCGACTTTATGCGGTTAAAAGCTAGCTTTTAATAAAAAAATATACTATAGAGATTTGTCATCATAATGTATATTTTATAAAACATATTTCTGGTGTCAAGAGGCCCAGTGGAATCGACCTCTCCCCACTCGACCCCTTCTTTTCCTTAATCTTAACAATCTCATAACCGTAATTTTCTTATGAAGTTCAGCTAAACAGCTTATTATTTCAAATAAAAGTCATCAGTACTGACAATTTCAGTGGGAGGTAAACATGTTAAAATGACGAAATACAACTCACATCTCCTGAGATTTTGACGGTGTGTTCCCATCTGTTGGTATCGAGAGTATCGAATTCTTCAAGCAATAGAGTCTGCCCTCCGCATGCGGCTTTTCCATTTGCTTTACTTATAGAATTAGTACAATCAGCCACTAAATAACAACGAGATCATTTTTTTATAGGACTATACTGTTTGTAGGATTGTCAGAGTCAGGTCATGTTCCTATTAGCAAAATAATATTTAATCATCAGCAATTCAGCTCTATATAGTAGGGAAAGAGAAATGAGCTACTAATCTAATTATATTCACGATGACGCTTTTTCCATTTTCTGGCGAATGTGTAAAAACATTGCACCTAGCATATTTAAGCAACAAAGCCAGTATAAAACATGCATTTTTGTCCTGTCTGTTTAAGACAGTTGGCTAATGACGGCGGTACAAGAGGTAAGGGCCCTTCTTTTACAACATTCTTACCATCTAGCTCTATTAAACCTAACAGATATCGCATAGGTCATTGACCTAGACGTATACATATATACAACATTAATACATATATATATATATATATATATTATAATATATATTATATATATATATATTACCAATATACATATATTCCGTTATCAGCACTTAAAGATGGTCTAATTATTCAGCTGAAATCGAACACAATTGATTTAGGTTGCCATTTACCTAAATATGTAATACTTTGTATTAAGGACATTTCAAGGTTTAAATTTTGATGGTTTCATAATCTCTTTACAAACAATAGGCCTGGTAACCTCCCCAACCTCTTGCTATATGCCAAGTTCCTTTTGATGTGACATAGCCTTCGAGAGTTATTGTTCGTCATTCGAAGAAGTTGAGATTTTGTTCATATATAATTATATATATATATATATAATATATATATATATATATATATATATTATATATATATATATATATATATATATAAATATATATATATATATATATATATATATATATATATATATATATATATATATATATACATATATATATATATATATATATGTATATATGTATATATAACATTTTCGGACATTTTTGGTATCAGGAAGCCAATCTGAAGTAATTTCATCCACCAAGGGGGGTGGATGAAATTACCAGATTTTGGGAAAGTTCCCCTTAGTTAAAGGGAACTTTTGTCATCCAAACAACCTCATAAGCGTCATTTTCATTAAAAAAATTCGCTAAATGAATAAAACAATTAAATAAGTCCAAGAATAGTAATACGTTTAGATGGAGTTATTCCTGTTCTATGGAGAGATGTGAACAGCGGCGCTCCACATGTTTGTAGTGATCCAGGACAAGAAGTGGCGCATTCATAATCAGGTACAATCCTAACTGGTGTTCTCTTTGGAGCTATCTGCGTGCATTGACATTCGAACCTATGAATATTTCAAAATTTATTTTCTTGTATTTAGAATATATCAGAATTAGAATTATTAAAGTATTTTTAAGTCTGAAATAATAGAGATACAGATAGTGTATTGGAAATTGTACATGGCATATACTATTTAACTCCAATTACTAATAAACTGCGTAAGCTTTCGCGATAGTTTCTTAGAAGATTTTGGTCTTTCGGTTCTGACCGCGTCAATGTAGATGAAGAATTCAACGTTTCGCTTTCACTGTGAGAGGCATCTTTAGGGATGTAGGACATCATGGGTGAAAACACAATGCTTAACAAAACTGAACAGTTCAATTTTAGAAACGTCAGATTCTTCATCTACATCGACGTAGTTACCACCAGAAGACCTAAATCTTCATTCCAATTGGATCTTAAAAAATCCGAAACAATCAGGTCACATCCTGATAGCGCCAAAAATTTTAAAAACTTTTCATATATTATTTTTACTTAAAGTCAACTAAATTTGAAAGTGGGAATATAATGGAATCATTAGGGTTTGAGTTTTTCCATCGGCGTAGGTGGGTATCTTCGGGAAATGACGTCTGTAACTATGAATATCGGTGTAGCTAGAACTCCACAGTACTTAACTCGTAACTATCATAATGTAGAGATTTCAGGACTCCAGGCAAAGTCACGACCCCCTCCCCCCCCCTCCCCCCTAATACACGCAAAAATGTAGTTTTACTTTTCCTCATTTATACCGTAGGTATATAGGAAAAGTATTGTGTTTGCAAAAAAATCCAAAACCGAGATGAAACCGAAATTATCAGTTTCAGGAGTTTTTAAGGCCTCCTGAGTGGTTTTTCAAAGTTGTCTATCTGTGTGTGTCTGTTATCATCGTAGCGCCCAGTGTATTTATGCCAGAGAGATGAAATTTTGAACAAAAATCAGTCAACCGCTGTAGTTGTGCTATACGTAAAATATTTTTTTATGACGCCATTAACCCACAATAATGTCTCAGCGAAATTTCGAAAAATCATAAAACGCGAAAAAATGATGGGATCGGATTGAGATTTGGCACGCATGTGACTCTGTATAAGACTAACATATGTACCAAGTTTTATCTCATTATCAGCATTTTTGTAACGTACACAGACTTGTGTATGTCATTTAAAAAAATGTAAAAAATTGGAAAATAGTCTAATCGAGTTGAAATTCAGTACAAGTGTATACCGTGACTTAATAAATAAGCACACTAAGTTTCCTTTCAATACGACATGTATATATCTATGATTCTTGTTGGATCATAAAAATTAAGGAGCATTGAGCGTAGTCAGTGCTATATGGGTGACCGCTGAGAATGATACGAATGCATTTACTATCTGAGGACAAGCAAAGCGAGTCTGAAGCAGGGAGGATGAGTGTAGCGAATCCGATGTAATGAGGAAAAGTTGCGAGGTACTCCGTACCTGAATTTGTATACTATAATATGGCTTATACATTATATAATGAAGGTCGTTATACAGAGATGCAATATTTCTATTAAAATGACCCCACTTCCACTTAAACATTTACTTACGTATTCCTCAATCCTGCATATGCGAAGCCTGTTTCCATACACCTGCCGATACAGTTCTGTATATTATTAGCAGCACCTAAACTAGTTTTGGGTCCGACTAATAAATCATTAGAATCGTCCTTGAAGCATCCGATGAGTTTACCAAGACTTGGGTGTTCTGTAAACAAATATTATCACAACAGTTAGTCAGCTAACCGTAGTTAGTGAATTGTCGGAGCTAATGCCTACGATCTTCTTCCTTACTTTGGACTCGTCCTTAGATAGTAAATAAATATGTTTTATTCCCAGCGTTCACCTCACCCATCCAGGTACTGTCCATGCTTCATGCTGCTTAACTTTTATAATTAAACAAAAGTCATGGATATACTTCGTATTAAAACAAAACTTAGTGCACTTATTTATTACGTAAAATGATGCACTTGAACCGAATTTCAACTCAATTGGATTATTTTCTGTCTTTTTACAATTTAAAAAAAACCTACTCAAGTCATTTGAAAAAAATGAAGTAATGCTAATAATGAGGTGAAACTTATCACATATCTTAGTCTTATGTTGGCTTCATCATCAAAAAACTCGAAGCGATCGCAACATTTTTTCCGCGTTTTAGGATCTTTCGAAATTTTTGCTGACAAATGTTTTGCTGAAATTTGTTACTGACGACACATAAACATATTTTTCGGATAGCACAAATACACTTATACACTGGTTGTTTAAAGTTTCAACTCTCTAGCATAAATACACTAGGAGCTACAATGATAACAGACACACACACACACAGGCAACTTTGTAAAACCACTCAGGAGGCCTTAAAAACGCCTAAAATGAATAATTCAGGTGACATCCCAGTTTCCAGTTTTTTTTTCAAACACAATACTTTTACTATATACCTACGGTATAAATGTGGAAAATAAAATAGTACGCTCATAATGCAAAATAAAGCATTAAGCAGTGTGCACAAACCAGACGATTATTTTGTAGTAACCTTAAAACATTCTTAGAATAGGCAAATATAGGACTACACAGACCCCTGAGAGCAGTGACGTAGATAGTGGGGGGAGGGGGGTAGGGAGATAATTGCCCCACCCTCCCCCCCAGTTTTGGCCGGGGGCATCAAAACGCTTCATATATTTTTATTTTTAAAAGACTAAGATGTCTTACGTTTTTGTCCAGACGTCACAATGTAATTAGTCATGAAAACCAAAAAAAAGTATGTAAGTATGTAAATTGCAATACTGGGGTTGAGTATTATAGAGTAGTAGAAGAATATCAGTCAGAGACAATGATATTAACGCGACGATGTGTGTGTGGGTATATAGGTTCCAGAGACATCGGTCAACAAGAAGTTGTTAGTAAGCTTCTGTCGCTTAAAAATTTGATACCTACTTTAAAAAAAATCAAAATCTCTTGACTCTTAATTTGACCTATTAAAAGCTATAATTAATAGATCAATCGCTAATTTATTCGTAATTAATTAGCGGATGTAATTCCTAACGTTACTACAGCTTACCGAATACAATTGACAATTCCAGTCTCGGTAGTATGTTGTGAAAGAAGTTTTTGAAAAATTCAAAATAATAAAAAACTATTTAAGAACTAAAATGAGCCAAGAGAGGTGGTCAGGGTTCTATATTATTTCAGTAGTGTCGCAAACTTCTTGTAGATTAAAACTAACTAAAGTCATAGAAGTATTCGCTAGTGCTAAAGTAAGGAGGCCTATTAAACAAAATGCAAGATAATAAACAAATATAATTGTAGAAGAAGGCGTGGGTAAATATATAAAAAAAGTATCATTTTGATACTACCGAGTTTTGCAAAACATGAATAGTTGACACAATATAATTGTGCGAGAGACACCAAGGGAATGTAACAAGCAAAATGCAATGCTACATCTGGGAACTGTTCCATCATTCGACATTCGTCATACTTGATGGCTCGACATAATGTCATGTCCCACTCTGTTTCGTTACGTCTAACTCTTCAGGGCGCCGACAGAGCCTGATGAGTTAGACGTAACGAAACAGAGTGGGACATGACATTATGTCGAGCCATCAAGTATGACGAATGTCGAATGATGGAACAGTTCCCAGATGTAGCATTGCATTTTGCTTGTTACATTCCCTTGGTGTCTCTCGCACAATTATATTGTTTCATATAAAAAAGTATTTAGAAGGCGAAGAAAAATAATAATCACGCTATATTTAGAGGGCCAAGCCAAAAAGTGCGAGGGCTATTTTTTCTACGGTTAGAAAAAAATTGATCTTTAGGGGGTGATGTAAATGTTGAGGCATCGCTAGCCTTTTTTGCCCCACTAAGAAAGAATACTTATCTACGCCACTGCCTGAGAGTTCTTAAACATGTTTCATGCCTCTAAATATATTGAGATAAGGTATGCCCTCCATAGTCCATTACATAGGCGTCATTAGTTCTAAAAAATTATTTAAGCGAAATATTTTTAAATCAATCTGTTAAGCTTGTACAAGACTTACTTATTATTCCAGTAGTGTAAGCAGACATGACACCACTACCTCCGCACTTAGCAGGTGTATCGGTGCATTCTATGTCACACCTTTTCACCGGAGCTTTTAACTCTTGAGTCGGGATAGTATGACCACACAAGCACTCACTTCTGTAAAAAAAAAACAAATAATGACATGGGCGTTCCGTCCGCTCAGATAACGGGTACTTGAGCCGCTCAGCTAACGGGCACTTGGGGAGCTCAGATGACGGACGCTCGGGCCTCTCAAATGACTGCCACTTGAGCCGCTCAGGTAACGGGCACTTATTGACTTCTGTAGTGAGAAACTAAGTCTGAGATAATAAATCCTAAACGGAGTAAGTTGAAAGATGATAAGAGTCTAGACTAGAGGTTATCTATTTGTGTTGTCTAGAAGCAGTTCTAATGAATTGTCGGTTAATATTTTTTGAACACAATAGATGAAATGTTTACTTACCCATTGTAGACGTAAGACATGGGGAAATGCTGTAAATAACAGAGTGAAGCACATCTGTTCTGATTAATGTATGGTATCTTTTTCTTTGTCACTATCAGAGTTGAGTTGAACCAGTAACAACCTTTAGGAGAGACACCTGGTGGCGGTTCTGCAAAATAATTTTATGAAAATAAGTTGCATATTCGGTGCTCTTGCTTTAATTCAAAGTATTACTTAATAAATTTTACTATAATAAAGAAAAATCGGGTACGGGGTACCTCAGAACTACGAGGTAATCCTCACTACTTCCGACTCGCTTCGCTCGCACTCAGAATATAAAAATAACCAAATGTACTACAGCACGTCTTCGGTATCATTTCGCTCGTTCTCAGACAGTAAATAAATTCCATTTATTCCCAGCGGTCACCCAACCTAACTAACTCTTTCAATCTTATTAGCGTTAACACCTGGTGAGCAATTCCTCCTTGAACATCAACTAAGCTACATATGGTTTAGAGTTCTGCATTTTAATTTTTTTTAAAGCAAATGTGAATTTGCTTTAAAAAACTAATGTGACATTAGTTAAGCACGTATAACGAATATTATCTCAAATTTGTTTAAAATGTATCTCCTGTTCTTTTTTAAAGCTTTTACGACAATTTAGAATACCACTCCATAAGCTAAGTTTATATTTTACTCATAAATTTACAAATTAAGACTGTGTTTCTGTACAAAACTACAAACAAACAACCAGATTTGTCTAAGAAATAACTGTATACACCTAAGTTGTGGAGGTTATTGCAACTTAACAAACTTAGTTCAGTTTTGTAGAGATTTTTGTTTTCAATCATGATTTCCTACATGCCTGAAGATGCCTCTGTCTCAGCTGAAGCAAAACGTATCGCATTCATCATTTAAGTTTACGCGATGCTCTCAGAAAGACTTAAAATTTCATGACAATAACTGTGGAAGCACATGTAGTTTTAACCTACTTGTGATGCCTGTAGCGTAAACATTAGCTTTCCAGTCTCCTCCGCAGAGCTGCGATTGATCTCCTGCGCAAGGTTTATCACATCCATCTACAATACCATCTAACTTACGAGCTGCTCCACAGTAGCACTCTAGTCTGTAATCAATTATAACAAACAATATACATTATCTATGAATCAGCCTTTTCATGATTGATCAATCTTCTCTGCAGAGCTGAGATTGATCTCTAGTGCAAAGGTTCACATCCATGTACTATACCATCTAACTTACGAACTCCTCCGTAGAAGTACTCCCGTCTAAAGGAAAGATGTACAAATACATTTTATTGTTTCAATAATATATCCAATGTAATAGACGCAATGTTTACTTAATATTATAGCAGCTTTATTTCTCTATTGTCACTTTTCAGTACTCAATTCCATGATGAACTCACTCAATGATAAAAGTATAATAAAAACTACTCAGACTGTTGATAAATGTCGATAAAATTGCGTCATTGAAACTCATGATTATAATGAAATCTGATTTGCAGTTTAGGGTGAAAACAATACTTTTTCTATACGCCAACACCCTTGGCATATAGAAATTACTTATTGTCCCTTTCAAAGAACGGCAATCGTAAGGATTTCTATCCCTCTAAGAAAATCCTAGAGCCCCCGACTGTCTCAGACTGTCTGGATGTGACCCCTTGTATTACTACTCTATACAATGGCGTGATGTAAACTTACGAGTATTGAACTCCAGCGTGAGTATAGCCTAAAGCTCTGCAATACGCAATACATCGTTTTGGTGTATTTGTCAAAGCAAGATCTACTTTGTGTTCCGGTAACAGTCTTGTATCGTCACTGTCCCGTAGGCAACCGATTTCTAAATCTTCTAAGTCTAGATCATCCTCTGAAACAATTTTGACAAGTGATTACAAGATAATACGTGAAAAAGTCTGTTTTGCCATTATTTTGCCATCTTAAGTGAATGTAAATTGTTTTGTCACAAGTTGATCTTAAAATTAGTCAATGTAGTCATCTAGGTGGCCGAGATCTTTAAAGAGCAAGATGTACTGTGCAGGAATTTCCATAAAATAATGTTTATTTTTTGCTGCCTTTCCTGAAAGAAAGTTTATTGTTTCCTAAAAGAAAGTTTATTGTTTCCTGAAAGAAAGTTTATTGTTTCCTGAAAGAAAGTTTATTGTTTCCTGAAAGAAAGTTAATATTTTGCTGCGTTTCCAGAAAGAATGTTAATAGAAAGACTGATCTGACTGACTTAGCTGAATGTTCCCATCAAGCTCGACACACCTTCGATAACGTATTAAATAACGTGCATAGAAAACACTACCCAATCTAGTTTTCAGTGTTTTTGGGCTTAAGATAGTCTAACTTGACATTTAATTTCAAAATCGACACTTTTACTGTTCACCAGATGCGTAAAAATTACAAATAATCATAAACCGATTTACTTAAAGTCTAATTTTGAAAATTATTTTTACAAAATATAAAAATTAGCAATTTTAACAAGCCCATATTCACAAATAAAAAGTAAGCAACTCCAGCTTTAGTTATTCTCCTTATTGAAGGCGTAGCACAAATTAAGCACAAAATATTAATATTCTCAAATAGTAATGTATAACTTAAAAATTACTTAATCTACTAAGCATATACTGTAAATACCAACCTATATATTTTTAGCAAATTACGTTATGTTATTACAAATTAAGAAACATAATTAAAAAATCGGGTACGGGGTACCTCGGAACTTTTACTCATCACATCGGATTTGCTACGCTCCCTGCTCCTCCCTGCTTCGGACTCTCATAGCTCGTCCTCAGATAGTAAATGCATCCGTTTTATTCTCAGCGGTCAACCATACATCACTAACCCCATTCAATGCTGCTTAATTTTTATGATTCAACAAAAATCATGGATATACTTGTCGTATTGAAACGAAACTTAGTGTACTTATTTATTACGTAATAGTATACACTTTTACTAAATTTAAACTCAATTGAATCATTTCCTGAGTTTTACATTTTTTTAAAAAAAACGTACAAAAGTCATTTGATAAAAATGAACTAATGTTAATAATGAGACGAAACTTGGCATAAATGTTAGTCTTATACACAGCCACACGCCACACGCGTGATAAATCTTAATCCGATCGCATTATTTTTCTGCGTTTTATGATTTTTCAGAGTCATTATTGTGGATTAATATTTTCAAAAATATTTTCCGAATAGGACAACTACAGCGGTAGACTGATTTTTGTACAAAGTTTCAAATCTCTAGCATAAATACACTTGGAGCTACACTGATAACAGACACACACACATATACAGACAGACAACTTTGAGAAAACCACTTAGAAGGTCTTTAAAACACCTGAAACGGATAATGCCGGTTCATCCCGGTTTCGGATATTTTTGCAAATGCAATACTTTTGCTATATACCTACAGTATAAACGAGGAAAAGTAAAAATGGATATAACGTGTGCTACCTGATATACCCGTGGAGTAGAAGGAAAAGGCATATTTCCCTCCACATTTAGACGTAATATCACTGTTGCACTGCACATTACAGAGTCCATCGTCGTCTGGTTGAGGCAATCGTCCAGGTAGATCCCCGCAGTAGCATTCTTTCCTGTATTGAAAATCAAATGCAGGCTGAGACAACTATCAATATTAAGAGAACTAAGTACTAAAGATGGAAAGTTACTATTAGTATTAAAAATGGACAGCTAATTTGAGGTGGACTGATAAAAATGAACTGGACCATTAGCACAGATGTCCGCAGGGGGGTCAAACGGGTCACTTGACTCCCCCTGAAAAAATCAGAAAACTTAGCAATCTAATACTAAGTATAATACTAAGCAATCTAAACTCTGTGTACTACGAATAATTTGAAAATAATTTGTTTACAAGTGTAAAACAAGGTGGCAGCGCCCATGGCAAAATTTGATTAACCAATTCGTGAACAAAATGTGAACTTCATGAGATGTCTGACGAAAATCCCCTTTGTTTCCTTATTTGGTCACTACTACTTTGGCCATAACTAACCCATCTTTTGTAGCAGAATATTTGAAGCCCATTGAGAAGCACAGGAGTAAGCAACTCGTCACAGACATGGCCCTGCTAGAAGTTTGGTGACCAGTTAGCCTCACTTCTAATCTCGAGTCTTTATAACATCCTAGGTAACCATCCTGTGCAGGTAGGGTCGGTTGTCTATTGGATACGGTAAGCTCTTCATTGCCAACACTTTGCTGGAATGTTGTTAAAACGTCAACTGCCTGCTGCTTGTTCTTTGCATCTGTAAAATGAAATTTGGTGGTTAATAAATTGAATTCGGGTACTTTGTCTTATAACTTCGTAAATGCTTCACTCATCGCTGTAATACAGAAACGTCATTAAGATGAGTAATGATATGTTATTAATTATTTTAATTACTAGTAAGAATCTAACATAGATAAATAACATGTCAATTGTCTGCATTCTGTTTAAAAAGCCAGAAGATGGGTCTTTAGAGAAATTTGAAATTTAGCGAAGTCATAGCAAGTTGGCGATTAAAATTTTGAAAGATGAAAATCGTTTATTGATAAGAGGTACTGAACGCTTCGATACACAGAGCAACGCCGCCAATTGTCAGAGTAACATCAAATAAAATAACATGGACTCTCTTTATTGTGAATTTTCTTTGGAAAAAAATCGCCAATAAAGTGAAAGGCGGGTTTTTGACCCGAAAATGGGCTTAAGAACGTAAATCATTTACCTCACTCTAATTCAAAGTTATATAGTGCTTAAACCAAAAAATAAGGCATTTTTAAGTGGATAATAAAGCTTGAATCTTAAGTTAAAATGTCCATTTTTTATACTTTAGGCACTTGTTCGCGCCAAAACAGTGCTCTTAGGCAAAACCATACAAGGGGTAAAATTCCTTGTATTTATCCCTCGAACCCAAAAAGTCTACGTTAAAGTATACCTTTACTTTTTAATGTTTTTCCGCAAACCCCGGTGTTGCATGGGACACTGCAACACTGAACTGCACCACCAAAAATAAGTTCCAGTTACACAAAAAAGTAACCCAAGTTTTATTAATTTTGACTTTTCCTCATTTATAGCACAGGTAGGTAGGTGTGTATTGTGTTTGCATTCATTCGAAACCGGGGTGTCACTTATCTGTTTCAGGTGTTTTAAGGCATCTTAAGTTGTTTTCACAAAGTTGTCTGTCTGTATGTGTATGTGTATGAGTGTGTGAGTGTATGTGTCTGTTTATCATCGTAGCTCCCAGTGTATTTATACTAGAGAGTTGAAATTTCATACAAAAAGTAGTTGTGCTATTCGAAAAATGTTTTTATGAAGTTAATTAAACTAAAATTTCGTATTTCCTTCCTTGTACTTTTTTGCTGCAGTATAAATTTAACGACTTATATATTATAAAGACGAGAGAAGCGAGTCCGAAGTAGGGAGAATGAGCGTAGCGAATCCGATGTGTAGAGGAAAAGCTCCCTGGTGTCCCGTTCTCGATTTCTTTAAAGCCTAACGGCTCAAAATTTAAGAGTGAGGAGGGGACTTTTTGTCCACCCAAAATATAATAACTGTACCATGACTATATTCGCAATTCAAAGAGATAGTTGTAAGGTTGGCAATACCAATGGCGGGAAAACGAAAGGGTGATAAAAAAATTGTATCATAGGATTAGCATAGGAGCCGATAAAAATTCTATTTTTTATTCCTATATTGTTAGTTAATTTGTAATAAATGAGTTAAAATTAATAGAAGGACCATAAGGACCATAGAATGATGAGAACTGTTAATCGGTTAAGCCAAATTACTGACCTCGATTTATTTAATTCTAAATTTTCTACCTTTGTCAATTGCATTAGATCACTTGGTCATGTTAATTTACAATGACTCAAATTATGTCACTAAAATTATCTGTGTTTTAATATTCTTTTTTCCTTTTGTTTTATAAATATGATTTTTTTTTTTTTTTTTTTTTTTTTCTTAATTATATTTTGTTAACATTTTTAATTAATTTTTTTGTATTACCTGACGTTACTGTATTTTAAATTTTTTATTTTATTTTAAATTTTTTATCTGATTAATATACTACCATCATTTTATTTATTTTCTACTTATATGTCATTGTTACATTATCTTAACTTTTAATTTTCACTTTGGTGTCAACTATTTATCAATATTAATTTTTATACTTTTGATTATTATTTTTTATTTAACTATAACTATCTTATTTCTAATTATTGTACTATTTTAAATTTAAATTATTTCTATATCTTATATTACTAATCTATCATCCTTTTCATGTAAAATTGTTTTCCTTATTATTAAACAATTTATTCTTGTTAAACTTTAGATTATATTCAAATTTGTTACTTCTTTTTATTTAGTCTATTCATATTATAATTATAATTTCTTTTTTGAACTTAAATTTTTATAATGTATAAAAAAATTTTATTTGTGTGTGCAATTTTTATTTAATTTTTTTCTTAATTGTTATTTTTGTAAAAAGGGTAATTTTGCCCGTTAATGTATTAATAAATAAATAAATAAATAAATAAATAAGTGCTAAAAAAATTCCAATTTTTCATAGATAAATACTTTAATCTATTTATAATATAGAATCAGGCTCATATCACTACAGACTTGTATTTGTCCGATTTAAGCCAGAAATAATAAAAACCTACGCGGATAATTTAAACAAATATTTTACAAAAAAGTGAATTTAATGAGTTATCAATTATTTTTGTGAGTAAATAAAATTGATTAATAAATAAAACGCCATTACGCTGAAAATCAGCTTGATGTCAGTTAATTTAAATACCTGTTACAACTAATTTAAACAATTTAATGCAATAAAAAGGTAATGTTGTGTGTTTGTGTAAACTAAAATTATTTAAAAGTAACATTATTTAACAATAACTAAAAAAAACACTAAATTGTCATTTTCACCTTTTTATCACTCTATTTAAATACTCATGACAACCCATTAAAACCCTATTTTTCAATGAAATAGTGATTCTACTGAGTTCATACGCCCTAAAATAATTAAATTAAAGCAATTTGAGAAACAATTTATATAAATAATCGTCATAAATAAGAAAAACCAAAAAACCCCAATAAGGACTTTAACAACAATCGTTATCAATTTCTTATCAGCGACGGTAGCGCTGCTGCGGACTTTAAATCGCGATTGTATGACTGTTACATTAACTAAGTATAAGAAAGTATCACTTACCGTTACTAGATATAATACCAGTTCTATGTAAAGCAGTGTACATAGGTCCTCCGCAGTACTGCAAGTCTATTCTTGGACAGGGGGTTTCACACAGATATTTATCTACGAAATTCTTCAGTGATTTCTTAGGTATCTCCTGATTACATTGACATTCAAATCTGTTATCAAAAAAGACATTTTTATTATTACCGGCTGACATAATATCCTAGGCTTCATATGTCTCTTTACATGTCCTAATATGTCTTCACAGACTTTATTACGTTACGCCAATTCCAGTGATATCACAATACATAAATAGATATTATACTAAGATATTAATATTAATATGATAATATGATGATATTAATATTAATCTACCAAAATTATTTTTAATCAATTTTATAACCAAACCACATATTATACAAAAAAAAGAATTATATATATATATATATATATATATATATATATATATATATTATATATATATATATATATATATATATATATATATATATATATATATATATATATATATATATATATATATATATATATATATATATATATATATATATATATATATATATATATATTAATATATATATATATATATATATATATATATATATATATATATATATATATATATATATACTAAGATACACGTAAATATATAATACAATGGGAGATGGTGCGAGAAACACCTAGGCAAAATGCAATGCTACATCTGGGAACTGTTCCATCATTGGAAATTTGTCATGATTGATGGCTCGACATAATGTCATGTCCCACTCTGTTTCGTTACCGACCGCAGACGGACAAACGTCGTCAGTGGTGTGTTAGAGACACCACTAATTTTCCTTGGAAGGGAATCTTTAACAGTTCCATGGAAATTTCTGGTAGTGGAACAGGTATTGAATACAAGCCTGTTGATGGAACAGCTACAATACCTGTTCCACTACCAGAAATTTCATTGTAAGTGTTAAAGATTTCCTTCCAAGGAAAACTAGTGGTGTCTATAAGATCCCTTGTAGCTGTGGAAAAATCTATATCGGAGAAACAGGCAGACTCATTGTTGAGTCTTAAGGGAGATGAATCTTTAAATTTTTATTAATTGTTTATGTTAAAAAGATTGTACTTTGATTTGACCTCTGATCTAATACTGAATAAACTCCCTTGTCTAGGATAGATAGTTTTGTTTTGGAATTAATACTTTCTTTGTTTTAAATATTTCATTTTTTTATAGTTTTATTGTTGTCACTTAAACTAGCTTTATCTTTGTTTACGGTTTTATAAATTAACTTTCACCTAGTTTTATAGTATTAGTATTATAGAGTTTTTAGTATTAGTTTGATCTTCACATGTGATGTGTCTAGTTTACCTACCTACCTTATTACCGTTAAACATTCACTTGTGCGATCTCTAAAATTCATGAAGACCAATTCATCATAATTACCTATTTCTACCGGCTAACCACTAGTGGCGACCTTCATCAGAACCATAATTTTGGAGCCAAATCAAATTCTTATGGCATCTCAGACCAATATCTGGGTAAAATTCATGAATTGTTAACATCGAAGATTGGTGAGTTAAATTTTACCATCACCTACCAAATTTGGCCTAATTATCAAAATAGGTTGAATTTGACATTAACTAGTAGCAGCCGCACCATCTTAAACTGATTGGCTTAGCAGTTATTGATGGACATATAAATGCTACAGATAACGACTTTTGATTTATGGAGAACCAGTACAAGCGTAATTCGATGATAACTTGATACCTTGTTATCTCTTGAAGTTTTTTACCGTATTCGTACCGAATGACCGATCGGGATCGTGAATGGTGTATTAGACATTTTATAGGGTGCTAGTGACAACAATTTTGGGTGAAATTTTATTTATTTATTTTTTGGATCCATTTATAACTTGTTTTAATATTCTTAAATTTTGAAAGGCCTTAAATTAAAATTAAATAATACTTTGTATGATTATAAATAGTTATTTCCTCAAACTTTATCCTCAAGCTTAACATGCATTGCGGGTCTAGTATTCTTGATTTTGGTTTTAGATATTATCCGTTATTCATCTTGTAGTTTTATTTTAATTTTGGACCTAATTGAAGTTAATTCTATGATTACTTTTAATTTTATACCATGCATGCATGTTTAGCCTAACTACATATCTCTTATCTATAAAAAACCTCTTTAAGAATAACTTCCTTTTTATTTTTTTCTTTATTGAGTAGGGAATTACTATAATTTGTTACATGATCCTTTAGACCTGCTACGCGGGTTTAGCATTAAGATTATCTAAAACTATTAAGATTTTCACTTAATTTCTAGTTAACCTTATTTTTCACTTTATTTTAAGATTTTGATATTCAAACATAATTTTTTGAACTTAAATCTTTATTTTTATGAATTTCTCTGTCCTTTTTCTTATCTCTATTTATATCTTGAACCTTGATCTAGTAGTGCGGGTAATTGGGTGTGCTTGCATTCCCCCTCCTGGCTACACTTATATCTACGCGTATAGCCGAACACATCAAACACACCATCGACGACGATTGTCGGTCTGCGGTCGCAGAACATTCACGAGATACTGGTCATCTTATTAATTTTGAGAAAACCGAGGTACTAGCGAATGTTTCTCGATATCGAGACAGGCTCGTCAGGGAAGCTATAGAGATTGCTAAGCATAGGAATAACATCAACAGGGACACGGGGTTGAAGATTTCCAACACTTGGACACCGCTCATCTCTTCACTACGTGTTTCAGATAATTCCCTTGGCCAATCTCAGCCTTCAACTACGTCACGTTGTCCAATGGAAATCCCCTATTAGCTATCTCAATAACCAGACAGGACACCCCTGCGCGACCTTCAAGTGGATTACGTCATACTGGACCGTCCAACCCTATTATCCCTTCTCATGGCTATAATATTCGTCCTCAAAGACAAGGTCAGAGACAGGTATAAATAGGGCCTGTATAGTCTTCATAAACATAAAACATAAACATAATTTTATTGTTTCTTAGGAAAGATTACTCTAACAATAAGTGTGAGGAGGCACTTTACAATTTTTTTTAATACATTATAACACATTTTGAAGACTTTCAAATACATTCGAAAACAGAAAAGTAAAATTATTAAACAATCTTTAAGTTACAAATAATAAAGTTTTTAATTAAAATTATAGCAGTCTCTTACCTTAACTTATTAATCAAAATAATAAATTAAATATATATTTATATTCTTTTTGTCAGTTTATTTGTTTATATTTATGTTTTACTGATTTAATTAATGGTTTGGTAAGCTTACCAAACCATACCAAGGTGCAATATGATGTAGTTTGTAAAATTGTGTTTTTTTTATTTTATAATTTATATTGTTAAACTCTGATGATGACTAATTTTTAGTCGAAAGCTTATATATTAAAAAATATAGGACTTTTGTGTAATTAATCTGTTTTTATTTATTTTTTTTATAAGTCCACAAAAATGAAACTTAAAAATTTTAAAATTGTATACTAAATTTAAAAAATGTATATAAAATTGTATTAATGTGTTAAGTATACACATGGGTACAGTTACATTTATTTTTATTCTTACTTATTTCGAAGTCCGGCATAAGCGAATCCTTGTTCTATACATTTTGAAATACAGAATTGGACGCTGTTCTCATTACCCAAGTTAAATTTGGGTCCAGATAATAAATCCCATCTCTCATCCCTGTAACAGCTCTCATACCTCCCTATTGTTGGATCGCCTACAAATAATCAAATCAAACAACAGAAATGATGTCGTTGTCAAAGACAAGATGAATTTACCACGGATATTACTAGATAAGCCATAACGGCAGCCATGGTAGGATTATCGCCTCGTTTGGTTGTCAAGCCAAGCGCTGTATGTTTATGCGTTTAATGAGCTACCGGCAAGATATCATTGCTAGCCATCTGCTTTTGTTTGCTGCTCTAAATAGCATAGACAACTCATTTCTCACAACAACTGGTGAAGTATTTTAAGGAAGTCCAGGGCTATTTGCAGAGCCTGCTAACAAAGAAGCATTACTAGTCCTTACTAGTTGCCTCCAGAGAATTCATCTACAGACAATTTGGGCAATCTAGAGGTCGAGGCTTCATCGCTAGGAAGGGTTTTTAGCAAGAAGTCCTCGGCCAGAAGAAATTACTTCTGGCCCTTTTAATCAATCGATAAAGGTCATTTCAATCCTTTATGACGAATTGTTAGGTCATCACTGTTACAAGTGTTGGTGAAGGTACCAATGATGACTAATGAGCAAGTCTAATTTCTTGTGAGATTAATCTTGTAGCCCAAGTATACTCGTTGACTTCCAACTTGTCTAATGAATTGATGTATGACAAACCTACCCCCCAGTCACAATGGATTCATCCAGCACATTATCCAACTTCGGCTTTTACTGATGATGTAGATTATGACTTATTAGATTCTTTAGAAATTTACACAGATGGAAGTAAACAAGAAAGTGGCGTTGGAGCAGCATTCATTGCTTTCGAACAAAGACAAGTTGTCCATCAAGAATCGTTCAGTCTGTTCAAAAAATGCTCAAACAATCAAGCAGAATTGCTTGCCATCGAAAAATCACTCTCTTGGCTCCTAAACGAAACAACAGTTAAACCAATCATCATTATCACTGACAGTCAAGTGTCAATAAGCTGCATCAAAAATCAAGACTGTCACTTCCCTTTAGCTGAATCTTGCAGACGCCTCCTTCTTCAACTTTTAGATAGAAATGTTCAAATTAAACTAAAATGGATTAAAGGTCACTCCGGAATAGAAGGAAATGAAAAAGCCGATTCACTAGCTAAAGATGCAGCTTCAAGCTCTCAAACAATCTCTTATCTTGCTATCCCTAAGTCCACTCTAAAGTTTGAGACCAAAATTATTCTTTTTAACAAATGGGAAGAAATGTGGAGTTCTTCTGATAATGGCTCATGGACCAAGAATTTTTCCCCACTGTTGTTTCAAGGAGAAGTATTGACCTAAAGATAACTTACAAATTAACTCAGGCTCTTTCCGGACATGGATCTAATAAGTCATATCTTCATAGATTTAAAATTATCCCAGACCATCCTGTCCTTGTGACAAAAACGTCTCCGCAAACTTGGACCCATCTTATATTCAATGTTCCTGTTTGAGAAGAAAGGAGAACACTAATGCTAGACGTTATGACACAAGGAAGATTTGGTCTCCAACAAATTTATCCATTTTCACAGAAATTTTCCCACTATTTTCTAAATTCATAAATTCCATTGATTTTGATTTATTCAAATAAAATATTTTATTTTCATTAAATACCACCATCTATCGATTCAATATTTATATCCCTTTCAATTTATTCTATTTCATTAATTACTTATTATTATTATTACTCATTAATTTATATTCATTTATATTTAATACACATTGTATTTTATTATTATATTTTATAAAAAGTCATACTAATTAATATAATCCAACATATTTAATTAATTATGCCATTAAATATATATATATATATTATATATATTATAATATATATATATATATATATATTATATATATATGAATTTCCTTTATTGCATGACTATATATTTAAAAAGTCAATATTAAAATTCACGTCCTTTTAGAAGTGTTTATCTAATAACAATGTAATATTTTAATGGGGCATGTGAAAATAAATGCTTTTTAGATAGGGTTACTATCTAAAAAAAAAAAAAAAGAAGTCTATTTTCTATTTTCTTTCTAAAATATCGGTAAAGTATTGCTTCACCGCCGTACCACATAGCAATTATCTTAATCTGTCAGCTGCTAAAGTTATTATTGTCCGTGGTTTATATTATAAGCCACTAGTACGTCATCAGAACTTGCTGTTAATTCAGGATAGGCTTTTGAAGTGATTCGTCTCTTCGTCCCTATTTTTAGAGGTACTAGCGACCGTATTTATCCACCTTTGACCCTAAACCTGGACCGGGGTAAGGGACTCAAGTTCCCTCGGTGGTTTGTTATTTTAAGTAACGCATTTACGCTTGTATCAAATTCAGCTTTGAGTTCTGATTGGTAAAAATTACATTGAAAATTAAGACACATTTTTTAAACTACCAGTAAGATTGAAAGAGTCGAAGTTCGCATGCATTAGTGCGCCGAATCGAGAACTCTTTTATGAACCGCAATGATTCAAAGTGTAAATTTTTACATCAGAAAGATGGTCAGTTTTTACGGGGGAAGATTTATTCCTTAGAATTATCTAGAAATAGAATGTAGTGGAATATTTATATACTTAGTTTTTCAGTAAATGTTAATAATACTTACGATACGTTTACGAGGTATTTAAGATATTTACCTACGACTCCAGTAGAGTAAGTAGCCATAAACCTTTCTCCGCCACATGATAGGGTTTTATCTCCTTCGCATGGTTTATTGCATCTTATCATTGAATCTCGCAGCTTAAGCGGCATGACTCGAGTACCACATAAACATTCATGTCTGAGAAAAGGTAACTCATTAACAATCAGCTAAAATATAGCCTCTATAATGTCTTTATAGATTATAACTGAAGTAATAAAATAATCAAGATATTTGTATGAGGTAATGGACAGATAGTTATAAAAACACAAAATTTGAGCTTTCGGCCGTAAATTAGGCCTTCTTCAGAAGCAGTTTTATTCCAAACTGAATACACAGCTAGCGAGTGTTAGATTAATATAGCTAATTTATCTTTTTTATGCGTTATCTGATTCTATCAAAATTTTAATAAAATAATTCTAGTGTATGTAAAGTTGATATTTTAATCAGAAATATTTTGATACCGACCATTAGTTAGTTTAAATAAAAATCAGCCAGTTGTCAAACTTGTGTCTGGCCCAGCTATTGGTCGAGAGCAGAGAGCATGTATGGAACTAAGCTTAGAATAATACTATATACTGGAGGAGCACTACTGATAACACGAAAGCCGGTTCACTGGTGGTCTTAAGTAATGCTGCCACCCTAACAATATACTATTTTCTAAAAAAAAGTTGGCTATACTTCCGGTCGCTGAATTATTATGTCCTATTATTAGTAAATGATTGATTATTCATAAAATACTAACATAAATACTGGTACATTGCAATATATAAAGCATTTTAAATTGTAGTTTAACGTTTTTTATTAAAATTATATTAAAAGTAGTCCTCGTCAACTAAATGTAGATTCTTGTATTCCTCTATCATTTTGCCATCTAAGACCGGGTTTATTAAATACTCAGCACGTGTTTTAAGTTATTATATTTGATCTTTACGACCTTTCTTCATTAATAGATATTTATGACACATATTTAAAATAATTTTGTCAGGTTGGCTGCATTACTTAAGTGCACCAGTCAACGTGCTTTCGTGTTATCAGTGGAATTAAATTGTGTTTATGCTCCTGTGCCCCTTCTTTATATAGTATTATTCTAAGGAACTAAGGCTTAAAAATGGCGTAAGTTACAACCTTACTCGATATTTTTTATGAAGTGTAATATTATCCGCAGGCTAGTAGCATAATTCGACCAATGTCATAAAGTTTTAACCTATAAGGTTCTCTAGGATATAAAGGTTAGCACGTGCGACTGCCGACCAGACAGATGTCTCGGCAGCACATTCAGATATTGTGGCAGTCATCTGTCTGCCATCCAGATATTTTGGCAGTCAGTCTGTCTGCCATCAAGATATTTGGCAGTCATCTGTCTGCCATCCATTTGGCAGTCATCTGTCTGCCATCCAGATATTTTGCAGTCATCTGTCTGCCATCCAGATATTTGCAGTGTGGCCATCCATATATTTTGTATGGGTTCGATCCCGATCAGAGTCTCTAAGATTTTCATAGGGATAAATATTTCTTTCACGAGCCCCCTATTGAAAGTAAGTTAAGCCAGTAGTTTCGAGCGTTTACGATGTCAGGAACTCTTAAAAAGATCCCTAGAATTTCTTATTTAATGATTTCTTAGATATTTGTCTAAACTATATGATGAACTATATATTACTAATCTGATATGAAGTTATGTTTACTAATTATCTTACCCGTTATAAATATGAGCATAGGTTAGTCCCTGAATGTAACAATGCGCTATACATTTGAGAGGTGTCATGTATTGTATTGTTACACCCGTAATCACAGATGTCTCGTCATAGTGATAACAACCATTGAGGTCGATATCCGTCGAATTATCTGAAATAATTGAACAATCATTAATAATATATTCTGTATTTTGTATTTCTGTATAGGATTTTGAATTAACTACAAGCCCATGGCTTGTGAATATGGCAACCCTGGCTTTAAGACTTTGAGTAGTCATTTAGCTCTGGAACGGCTTTATTCTATCCAGCACTCCCAAAATATAAAACACGAAATCCGTTTCGGCTTTTATTGTTTCTTGATTGTATTTTAGGTTTTCATGTTATTTAGCTCGGGACTTTTTTTTTTGTAAAAAAAACTAAACTTAGAGTGGTTGTATCGAATCAGGACAGGTTTATCCATTTAAATCAATAAAAATGCATAAAGAACCCTTTTCCTGGGCAAAAATGGTTCCCACTGATAAAATAAATTAGTTAATAGTGAACTATACCAATTTTTCATACATTTTATATATATATATATATATATATATATATATATATATATATATAATATATATATATATATGTGTGTGTGTGTGTGTGTGTGTGTGGTGTGTGTGTGTGTGTGTGTTTTAAATGTATTTAACGTATATAAAAATAAATAAATAAATAATATATAATATATATAATATATATATATATATATATATATATATATTATATAATATATATATATAATATATATTATGTATCGTCCATTCTTCTGTTTCTAAGTGTTTTTGTATATATTTTGTTCTTTATGTATAGAGTTATATATATAATATTATAATATATTACGTGTTATTTTTATTAAATGCCTATTTACTGCATTGTTAATATTGTTGTTGGTGCTATAGCGTAAGATAAATAAAAGTTTAAAAAATCTTACGCTACAGCACCCTAAATTAAGAAATTAAAAAATTATATTTGAAGAAGAGCATAGCTAGTAGTCTGATTTTATAACTTCGTAGACTTTAGATTAACCAAAACATTTAACAGGACGGGCAAAGTGGGTCTGAAGTTGTGAGAACAGTACCGACGTACCTTTTACCAATTTTTTGTATCGCAAGGATCGGGTTTAAGGAATAGAGACTGACAATTTGGTGCTATGCGTGAAAGTAATGACTATTTCGTACCAAATACTCCTGTTGAGTACAGATTAACTCTCCAATTTCCTCCACATGTTTTGCTGTGGTCTCCAGGACAGGAAAAGCTACATCCGTCAACTAGTGGTCCGGTTTTGCGAGCCTCTCCACAGAAACATTCCCTTCTGCAAATCATTAAACAATTTAGGTAAGCGTGTACATTATTGCTTTCAGTAGAGGAGCTGCAGGCTTGTGCGAAATATTAGTCAAAAACAACAAGAATTTGTTGCCTCTGAAATTCTTCTAGGCAATTTCTTGCTTAGAAATCACGGACCTCTGGTACCAAAACAAGAGGTTTTCGGCCTCTTGACCGAAACTTGGCTGTGGGGGCAGATTCAGAGATTCCGCGCCTTCCTGTAACCTCTTCGCGGATCCCACACCTCCCTTGGTTTGTCATATTACTAGTTTATATAAGTGTCATACTGCCACTATATAACCGAATTTTCAAATGTATTGATAAAAAATACAGCATGTTGAACTTTGATCGATAAAACCGGAATCATCGCTGATAATAAAATGTTAGTAGATAACCCTGTATCTAAAGTAAGTGATTTTATTGATAAAATATGCAGAACTAACATTAATACGATGATGTCTATATTATCTTGCAATTAAAATATGACAACTGCAGTTATATTTATTATTTAAAGACAGGGGGTATAAACCAAAGCATTAAGCCACTCAGGTGGGTTCTTAGTGGGAATCCGAAAAGTAAGAGGAAACCATCCAGTTCCTTTTACCCCCTGGTCAAGTCTAATGACTTTTTAATTTATTCAAAGACACTGGATGGGACTGGAATAACAACTTCTTATTTCTTTAAATGACTATATTTCGCCTGACCCCAGGCATACTCATGTCTACAAACCTAAAATACAAATGATATTATTAATTCATGGACGACTTATATATACCATCACAATTAAAATTAATATAAAAGCCTAAAATAAATAAATAAAATACTTTCAGAATAAATATTTTAAATAACGTTAGGATAATCTAACTTAATCCTACTTCTACACAAATATCTCAAAACCTAATAAGAAATAAAAATTATCCTTTTTTTGTTCTTTGGCCTATAATTGTTGCTTATCCGATAAAATAGCGTCAGTTTTGCAAGGTAATGGTTTTAATGTTGGTTTTAGTACTTAGGTCAGACCGGGAGAAGTATAAGCACGCGCTTAGCCGAGCACACTAAGTTGTCTTCCAGTAGGTTCTATCAGCACATAGTTGCTGAAGAACATAAAGAAGGTCCGCATGAAGCTGATTTTCTTCATCGTGCTGATAAAGGGCAGAAGCTTAATTTCCTGAAAAAACCTCGAGATCCTTCGGAGCCAGTGTAATGTGAGCGACTTGAACCTGAACGTCAGAGGAGATGGCTCGCCACTTCTATGCCCTCTACTAAAGGTGCCACCCCTTCCACCAATAGTCTTACTCGACTCACCGAGCTGTTGTTTATGTATTTATTATTTAAAATTGTTTTATGTATTTATAACTTTCATCTTTATCTTTATGGTAATTAATTTTATATTTATGAGCTGTATTTGTTTCATATTTTTCACTTATGATTTATTTTTATGCGTTTTATTTACTTATTATTGTATTTTTATTATTTTATTTCCGCGGGTCTGTTTAAGTATTTTTTTTATTTTGTGTTTCTTTGTTATTTTTCTTTACTTAGCATTTGTGATGTAATTTGTTTTTATTCTGTTTTAATTTCTAATAACTTATTTGTACAAGCACTGATGCTTTAGGAAATTCGCATAATTATCTAGTCGGTTATACAAAACTATGCCTCTAAAAATAGCAGTACGCACTATTATTTGCACTAGTTTAAAGCTTAGTTAATTATCTTTAAGCTTATTCAGTTATCTTTAAAGGTTTTTGTACATGTTAGCTTTCAACCTAACATGAGGTCATATGTTAGGTTGAAAGCTATTTGCCAATAAACTATTGTTTTTGTGAAGTGACTCTATTCTTCATTTCGTAATAAAAACTCTCAGCATCTCAGCATGCCAGATAACAAAATGAAATTTAACTTACTGTAATGGCAATAATCCCAGTGCATTATATAAAAGTATAGTCAAGTTTTTTCAAACACTTTTTAAAACAATCGAAAAACAAACTCATAAACTAATCCAACAAGTAAACCTAAGAAAGCAAAATTTTTACATAATTTTATGAGAGTATACATTTTGTTAATAATTATTACCTAGATGTGAAACTGGATCATGTAAAGGGAAAAAAGTTCATATCATGCTAAAACATCAATACATATAAGTTATGCGGGCTTTAGTATTATAACTATTATAAGGCATCGCAATTATTACATATTAAGTTAACATAAAACACAGTGACAATAAATCATTTCAAGACTAAATAGTTGAAACAGTTAAAATAACTTAATTACTATAAACTAAATAAAATTTCTAAACCTAGATGTTAATTATGAAAACAGCCAATTGGTTTGTTTTACAATATTTTAAGTATAGCTCCATATAACTTATTAATATCCAGAATCTTTCTTGAAATTGATGCTATTTGGTTCATTGGCAATACATATTTTTCCATAATTTTAGAGGAAATTCATATTGCCCAACCAAATAGTATCAACTTCAAGAAAAATTGATACAATTCATAAATACAGAGAGTGTCAATATTCTTAAATATTGAGGAGCTGTTGGCTTGCACGAAATATTAATCAAAACCAACATGACTTTGTTGCCTCTAAAATAATTATCACTCTTTATCCGAACCTCTCGGTACTAACAAAAGGTACGCTCGCCCTTTGGCGCGATGTGGGCGTGCGTTGTGAGAAACAGCTACCGTTAGCCGTTGGCTGTAGAGCGCTACGTTGGCGTTGATGTAGAGCGCACGTGGCGCTTGCTGTAGGGACCCGTTCGTGGGCGTTGGTGTGGGAACTCTTTAGTGCGTTGGCGTGGGAACCACTACGTAGATTGGCTCGTAAAGACGCGCTACGTGTCGTTGGCCACGTGGAACGTACGTAGCGTTGCGCAGGTGTTGAACCACTACGTAGATGGGCTGGTACAGAGCCGTGTTCGTCATTCGGCAGTGGGCGTACGTGCGTTGGCAGTGGGACCATACGTGTCGTTGGGCAGTGGGAACCGCTCACGTAGCCGTTGGCAGTGAGAACCCTACGATACGATGGCTGTAAGAGCGCTAGATGTCGGCGCAGGGAACGCTAACGTAGCGTTGGCAGTGAGAACCACTAGTGAGCACTTGCTGAGAGCAGTACGTAGCGTTGACTGTAGCCGCTACGTGTCGTTGGCAGTGGAACCGTACGTAGCGTTAGGAGGAACACTACGTGCATTGGCTGTAAGAGCCGCTAGTGTCAGTGGCAGGTGGGAACCGCTACGTAGCGTTGGCAGTGGGAACCGCTAACGTATCGTTAGGCGTGGGAACCGCTACGTGCGTTGAGTGGGAACGCTACGTAGCTTGGAGTGGACCCACCTTTCACGTGCATTGGCTGTAAGAGCCGTAGTAGTCATTGGCAGTGGAACGTAGCGTAGCGTCGCAAGTGGAACCCACTACGTAGCATTGGCTGTAAGAGCCGCTACGTGTCGTTGGCAGTGGGACCGTACGTGTCGTTGGGCAGTGGGAACCGTAGTAGCGTTGGCAGTGGACCACTACGTAGCATTGGCTGTAGGCCGCTACGTGTCGTTGGCAGTAGAACCGCTACGTGGTCATTCGCATGGGAACCATACGTAGCATTGCTGTAAGAGCCGCTCAGTGTCGTTGAGTGGACCGTACGTGTCATTGGCAGTGGGAACCACTACGGTGCATTGGCTGTAAGGCCGCTAGTGTAGTTGGCAGTGGGAACGTACGTGTGTTGGCAGTGGACACCGCTAGTAGCGTTTGGCACGTGGGAACCACTACGTAGCATTGGCTGTAAGAGCCGTAGTGTCGTTGCAGTGGGAACGCTAGTGTCGGGGCAGTGGGACCTGTAGTCAGCGTTGGCATGGGACCCTACTGTAGCATGGACCATGTAAGCGCCGCTACGTCGTCGTGGCAGTCGGGAACCGCTACGTTGAGCTTTCGGCAGTGGGAACCGTGTGCGTTTGGCAGGGGAAACCACTACGGTAGCATGGCTGTAAAGAGCCTACCGTGTCGTTGGCAGTGGGACCGCTACGTTCGTTCGGGTCGGCGTGGAACCGCTACGTACAGCCGTTAGGCAGTGGGAACCCACTACGTAGCATGGCTGCTAAGGCGCTACGTGTCGTTGGCAGTTCGGGAACCGCTACCGTAGCGTGGCAGTGGGACCACTTTACGTAAGCACTTGGCTGTAAGGAGCCGCTACGTGTCGTTGGCAGTGGGAACCACTACGTAGCATTGGCTGTAAGAGCCGCTACGTGTCGTTGGCAGTGGGAACCGCTACGTAGCGTTGGCAGTGAGAACCACTACGTAGCATTGACTGTAAGAGCCGCTACGTAGCGTTGGCGTAAGAGCGCTACGTGGGCGTGTTGACTGTGGACGCGTTTCGTGGCGTTGGCTTTAGGAGCCGCTACGTGGTTTTTTATTTTTTTTTTTCATGCATAAAAAAAATAATTGCATGTAGTCAAGTTTCTTGACCTAAACGTTAATGTTTAAACTAATGATCTGATAGGGCAGGAGTCAGAAGGTTTGCTAGAAATAGCAACTATGTGCAGCTCTCTCCTGTCCTGACACTTAAACCAAGGGGTTTAAGTGTAGGGTTTACAGTGAGGAGTCTATATAAGAGCCTAGAGTCCCTGCAGCACTGCTTACTCCCCAGTTTACAATTCTTAACAAAGTCATTCCTGATTATTCTCCACCTTACTTCACAATGGCCTTTTGATTAATTTAATTGTTAATTTCATAAATTCAGTGTGCAGTGTTTACGGGTCCATCTTCCTTTAGATAAACTCTCCTCAAGGTAAACCCTTATTTATAGTCAACATTAAATTAATTATAACTTATTATATTCTATATTTAATGTTAATAGTATTTTATAGTATTTAATGTTTAATAAAATAGTATAAAAGTTTTTACTATTTTAATTTTTTATTTCTTTTTTGCTCTACCCTGCTGCCCTAACAGTACTCATATTCTAAGAAAAATAAAAAATAAATATTCATTATTATTATATCTTCAGCGACTTATTGTATTAAAACTAAATACTTTCTTTCAATAAAATTAGCTTTAATTTAAGTGATTTAAATTGTAGTATAAGAAGCATTTTATGAGTTTTAGAGGTCGTATGTGAAGCGGCTCGACCAGTTTTATCTTACCTCAGAGGCAAAAAATATTTATATTTTATATTTGTTTATTTACACGATAAAATTAGAAAGCCTTGGATTATTTAATATTTCGTAACTCATAACAATCCAACCATAAAAAATTCCGATTAGCGAATTTCTTTCCAATATAAATTTGCTAAAACGCAACAGAATGATGCAGATAGAGTTTTCTTCCTATGAAATTTATCTTAAAGGAATCGGTTCCAAGTTCAAAACAAGCAGTAATCGTGGAACAAGCCTCCCTGCCAATACACTTAAAAAGTATAATACTAGAAACGTTTATTAAGAGTTAATTACATGCTACAAAATTCGCTGCATTCGTATATACATTAAATACTACATATATATATATATATTATATATATATATATATATATATATATATTATATATATATATATATATATATTTATATTATATATATATATATATTAAAAAAGGTTGTATTACGCAAGTTGAAGAAGCAATCGAAGAATCAGCTACCGTCGATACTTGCTGTTGGGATATAAATATCCCTGGACCGGTTTCGGCATAACGCCTCATATAGCAGGCGGGGCAACATCGAGCTCTCAACTAAAAAGTATATAAGTGATTAACTTCTCATTAACTCGTGCTCATTGAGAGAGTTAGCTATTCTAGCTATAGCTGATTCTATCGAGTATATACTATTATTAATTAAATATTTTACTAATATATATATATATACATATATATATATTATATATATATATATATATATATTATATATATATATATATATATATATTATAATATATATAATTATATACTATATATATATTTATATATATATTCACTTTTACTCATCAAATACTTTTAATAATTTTGTAAATGTCTATAGTGACTCCATTTTGATGTCTGAGTACTTAACTCTTATCCGTTTTTCGTTGCATAGAACTTTATTTTTGAGCTAAGTTTTCTTGAAATCGGATCACTATTTAAGGTATAGAGTGTTAACAAGAAATGAGAACCCCTATTCTGAGAACTGTGCGAGTCACGGATTTGGTTGAAGGCTCTATTTATTTAGAAAACTTAGAACACTTAATACACAAAATATCAATAGAAAAACTTTTAATAAAACAAAAAAATAACTTTTTAATTAAATTTAAGGTGACATCATTTTGATACACCGTATTGGTTTAACCCCAAATTATATTCAGTTCTTTCTCTCATAAGACTTGATTATTGTGCCAAGTGTCATAAAAAGCTGATAACCGTTCGAGCTGTAACGTGTTTGCTAAACATTTTTACATTCATTCTCATACATGCACTAATTTTTTCAACTTTTAGAATCTGTTGGAACTGAAACGTCGGCATTTGATAAAAAAATCAGGTACGGAGTACCTCGGAACTATTCCTCATCACATCGGATTTGCTACGCTCGCTCCCTACTTAGGACTCGCATCGCTCGTCCTCAGAATATACAATTCGTTAAATTAATACTGTAACGCCTCTTCGGACTCACTTCGCTTGTCTTATGATAATAACTACATACGTTTCATTCCTAGCGGTCATCCCTGGAACTGACCACGCTCTATCCTGCTTTTAAGACATCAAAAGTCATAGATACACTTGCCATATTGAAACGAAACTTAGTATGCTTATTTATTAAATTAAGCGCGTGTACCAAATTTTAACTCAACTGGATGATTTTTGGATTTTTTCGACGTACACAAGTTATTTCATAAAAACTGAACTAATGCTTATAATGAGATGAATCTTACTCATAGATGCGCATGCGTGCCAAATCTCAATCCTATCGCATCATTTTCCCGCGTTTTATGATTTTTTGACATTTTTGCTGAGTCATTATTGCGAGTTAATGATGTCATAAAAAATATTTTCCATATAGCACAACTACAGCGGTAGACTGATTTTTGTACATAATTTCAACTCGCTAGCATAAATACACTTGGAGCTACGAAGATAATAGACACACACATACAGACATACAACTTTTTGGAAACGTCTTAGGAGGTCTTAAAAACACCTGAAACGGATATTCGTGATGACATCCCGGTTTCGGATTTTTTTTTGCAAACACAATACTTTTCCTATAGACCTACGTTATAAATGAGGAAAAGTAAAAATGTGTGATAGATATTTTACTGATGCAATGCTTCCCCTCCTTTTAGGAAGGGAAGTAGGGAAACTAAATCACATTTTTCTCTGATATTAAGGTATAGTTGAGATCTTTATACCTTAAATATAAAACTTAATTTAAATAAATAAATGGACATACCCGTATTGGAGGCCAGCGTGGGGATATCCTAATCTCTTACAATAAGCAATGCATCTCAAAGGTGAATTATTCAGCAGGAAATCACCTTTATGTTCTCTGATAAGTCTTATCTCATCTTCATCCTGAATACATCCAATTTCTAACTTACTTATATCACCAACATCGTCCTCTGAAACATTTGGTTCTTACTTTAAACCAGCAAGAGCTCCTATACTTCTCGTACATGTGTACGTCGGAGAAAATTTGGCCTATAGAAAAGAAATTCTATTTCTGTTTCGTTGTAAAGTCTTCCTGCCAGGGCTGGAAAGACATGCAAATCCTGTCGCAAAGGTCCAAATGCCAGGCGAATTTCTTCTAAATTGCTTGCTTTCGTGCTAAGGATTCATTTTTACTGAGTTTCTAGTCTATGCTTTATAACTTGAGCAGTGACATAACTACTCGTTTATAATTTTTATCGATTTTTGAAGGGGTATACGAATATTTATCCCGCTGGTTTTAGAAAACTATGCAAATCCTTCCAAAATTGGCTTTGCACGCCAATATCGGCACTAAATAAATACTCAGTTAGTACTTATCACTGAAATACAATGTATATTTATTTAGCAAACCTGCTTACAAAATACATAAAAAATACAAAAATTCAATTTTAACACTAATAGGCTTTTAACATGTCTAAATAGAGATTCATATTTTGTTATGAATCATAACAAACAAATGATAAAATCCCATGGTTTAAGTCTGCTTTCTTATAAGCAAATATTTATTTGATGGCGACACAATGCTGACGTGAATGACGCAGTAATTTGTAATGCTGAAAAAAAGAAGGAATTAAAAATTTACCTAAGATCCCAGTTGAGTACACGGAATAGGCAAATTTACCACCACATCTCGATCTCAAGTTCGTGAGGCATGGTGAGTTACACTGCCTATCGTCATCTGGTACTGATATGTTTTCTCCAAGATCTCCACAGTGGCACTCATTTCTGAAACGAGGTGATTGACAATCTCATTTAACAGTTCCGAACGAAAATGTTCTTCATAATATAAATATCCCACTAGCGAATTTTTTCAAAGGAAATTTGCTAAAAGAGCTTTTTATTTGCTTGTTTGTTAGGTTTTGCACTGACGATGACCTCTAGTTAAGTTAAAAGCGCTTTGCTATTAAAGTTTTATTTTATGGAGAGACTTCTTTTCTTTCATTATTGCTAAAAGAGGTTACTCCGCAGAATATATATCTTTAAAAGCAAATCGCTTTTAACCTAACGAAAGGTTATGCGCCAAAAAAATAAAAGGAAGATGAATGCGTGTTACAACTCATAAAGACAGACGCTGTCTTCAGCATATATTTTTACTTTTCCTCATTTATACCGTTAATATAATGGACATGTGTTGTGTTTGCAAAAAGTCCAAAACCTTTTAAGGGGATTTTAAGACCTCCTAAGTGGTTTTTACAAAGTTGTTTGTCTATATGTGTCATGTCTATATGTGTCATCTGTTACAACGTAGCTCCCAGGCTATTTATGCTAAGGAGTAAAAACTTGGTACAAAAATAAATCTTGAGATCTAGTTTTGCTGCCAGGAAAATAATATGTTATGACTTCATTAACCGGAAATAATGACTTACCAAAAATTCATAGAACGCGGCAAAATGTTTCGGTTGATTTGAGATGAGGCACGCTTGTAGACAAGCATATGTGTCAAGGAAGTGTACAGCAAACTGCAAAGCTACATCTGGGAACTGTTCCATCATTCGACATTCGTCATCATTGATGGCTCGACATAATGTCATATCTCACTCTGTTTCGTTACGTCTAATTCATCAGGGCGCCGACAGAGCCTGAACTCACTCTGGCCTTCTGTTAATTCCGAAAAATATAATATGAAGTATTTACCAGAGCCGAGCGGTACTCTCTTACCGCCATCATGCATAGCAAGCAAAACATATATTATTTGATACTACCGAATTTTGCTAAACATGAATAGTTGCATGAAGAAAATTTGACCGGCTTGTGGACCTTCGCTTCTGAATTTTATTGCTTTACTAACTATTCGTAGGGCGCCGACAGAGCCTAAAGTTCAAGCTCTATTGGTGCCCTGATGAGTTAGACGTAACGAAACAGAGAGGGGCATGACATTATGTCGAGCCATCAATGATGACGAATGTCGAATGATAGAACAGTTCCCAGATGTAGCATTGCATTTTGCTTGTTATATTTCCTAGGTGTCTCTCGCACAATTATATTGTGTCATATGTGCCAATTTTCATCTCATTATCAGAATTAGTTCAATGTTTATCGAATGACTTGTATACGAGACCTGGAGATGTATTATCTGAGGACGAGCGAAGCGAGCCGGAAAAGGTTTTGTATTATAAATTTGGTGATTCTTAAATTCGGAGAGCGAAGCATGTCTGAAGTAGTGAGGATGAGCGTAGAGAATTCGATGTTTTGAGGAAAAGTTTCGAGGTACCTTGTTCTGCGTTTTTTTTTTTATTTAAACCCTCGAAAATGATTTAAAATGTCAAAAATCATAGAAATAGAAAGAAATCATATAACAATGAAACATAACAAAAAAATTGTAAAGAGCTCACAAAGACACAAGGACTGCAAGGTGTTCGCTAAGTTGCCCACGTAATAAGAACATGGAAAAATGCCATAAAATAAAAATAATAAGAATAAATCAACAAATAATACAAAACAAAAACTAATTCGTTATGATCAAGGTGTTCTTCACACCGAGGCAGACTCACCCGTTCCTCGCCGCAGCGAACATGTACCCCTTGTTAAAGCAGAAGGAAACGCACTGGTTAATAGTGAGAGATTTGTCCACAGTTCGGTTCTCTGAAAACACTACATCTCCTCTGTCGTCGCTGTAGCATCCCATATACTCGTTAGATTCAGCTATTTTAGACTGCGAAACTAAACACAAAAATAACTTCTCGATAACATCTTAAGATGCATTGTATCCCTTATTAGTAATAGTAATAGTGATGATACTTAGGGACATGTGGTAGATCAAGTAGCAAGTAGGACACATCGTTGGGCCCTTTTTGGACCTACAATGGCTACAATTGAGTCCGAGCAAAGGTATTGTGTCTAATCTGAACTTGACCCGTGATTTAACAATTTTTTTTTATAGCTTTTACTAGAAACAAACGTGCCTCGTTGCAAGAAGAAGTTGTTTTATTGATGAAGCTATAAGGTAGAAACATATATTGTATATAAAAGTAACTCATAAAAGTGTTACATTTTGCCTAAAGCCAGGTTAACTTAGGGTTACGGGTCTTTTACTAATACCTGACACCGCATAGGCTCGGAATCACCGGCTTAACGTCTCTTTCGAACAACGGCACTTGTAAATACTTTTATTCATAGAAATATATACTAGAGGGGACATAGCCTATCTCAATACGTTGAGAGTCCTGAAACATTATTTTGGAGCTCTCAGGGGCTCTGTGTAACCTCAATGAAACCTCTTCTAAGAGTAAGTTAAGGTTATAAGAAATCAAATTTTTTCGGCTTCCTGCACATTGTTTGTGTTTTGATTTATATTTTTTGCGTTCTACTGTACAATTCACTGTATGTTTGTTCAGTTTATTTGATTACTGATGTCGAAAGATGGTCAGGTTATTTTTTCGATGATTCAAAATTTAACTAATAGGGCGCCTCTAGTAATATATCCCTATACTTTTATTACTCGCATGAAAATCCTATTTACCCTAACTAGATCCTCAGACTACTAACTTTACGGTGTGAATAAGTTTAAAAAAAGTTAGGATATGCCAAGTACTATACGGCTTAGAGGTGAGATTAAATTAAAAGTTTTATTGGGATTAATTAAATAAAACAAACAATTGGTTGAGAACTCTGGAGGGACGAGTTGAAATTATATCCACACGCTGAGTTATACGTCTAAATGAATCTGGGTTTAACTTGTTTGTAAAATGACCTTTGTGATCCTCATGGAATTCCCAAATAGTCCTGGGAATTCCTATATTTTTTTAATTGATTTAACATGATTCCATTAAATAAAAACCACTATGCTGTGTAATACAAAATGGTTAAGGGTTTATATAATTGAGATTATATAATTTTATAATATATTTGATATAATTTTATAAATATATAATATATTTTATATAATTTTATAAATATATTATATATTTTATATAATTTGAGATTATTCATTTTATATAATTGAGATTATATATAACAAAAACAAAAACTTATTTAGTAAATAATTAAAAATCTCAGCATATGGCCAACGTTTTAAATTAAATACATAATTTAAAAAAAAAAATATATTTTTTAAAAATAATTTTTAAAATAATGTTAAATAAATAATTTAAACATATTGGAAAGGATTCAAAGTATATGGTTAGTAAAAAAAATCTCCTTCATCACCTTCTCTCCTTAACCTTCACACATTCTTCAAGAGTTTGTGAAGGTTATAATAAATCAATTGATTTTGCCTTCCCGCACATTAATTGTTTTTTCAATTGTATTTTTAATGTTCTACTATATAAGTTATTGTAATTTTGTACTGATTATTTTATTATATTTTAAGCGAAAGTGGTCAGGTTACTTTTTCGATGTTTCAAAATTTGATCTTTAGTATATCTCTATAATAATATCTTGATGCCCACACCTACATTTTTAAGCATCTGAAATTTGAGATGCTTTCGTTCCTGGCCACTCCGTGGCGTAAATATGTATATACACAGACTAATAGACTTGTGGACTCACATTTAGACCAAGGATTCTTCTTCATAGTGAATCTTTCCGTTGTTGCCGCAGGTTTCGCTGTTGTAGTTACCTTATCTATATTCTGCAGCCTAGGGTGGTAAGTGGTTACTTTCAAATTACCTGTTTGGTGCTCTTCAGTTTTTTCTCCACCATCATCTGTTCCAGCACCTTGATTAGGCCCCTCACATCTAGAATAAAATAAATTAAAATTATCTATAGTAGTTGTTAACTTATAAATACGGGCCTTCGGCCCATAGCCGCTACGCGGAGTCGGTCCCTTAGGCCCCTTCGCGGCCACACTGTTGTTATTTTGTATTATTTTTTGTTTTGTCATTTTTACCAAAACAACAAAACGTTGTTGTTCATTTTTTACAGTTTGCCATGTATCAAGCGAATTTCCATCTCATCGCCTGTGAGGCTCGCTACGGCATCGGCGGTGTCATATAAAGTTCTTTCAGTAGCATTTAGTGAAACATTTAGATAACTATTTTGATTACCTGAACATTGCATACTCCCTCTTCATCTGGTACAGAGAATCAACATAGACTTAAGTTGTAAGAAACAATAAGTGTCTCACATGGATTAGGACACGTAAACAAGGTCATAAAGTATCCTGATTTTTTTACTAATTCAACAATTTATCTAATCTTACTTTTAATTCATTTAAAATATTTTTCTCACTCTGATTCGGTTTTAGCACCATCCAAGACATAAATATGCTAAAATATTCTAGGTGCCTAAATTTACGCCAAAATAATTTATTATAAAAGAACCCTTCTTCTTACTCAAAGTTGATGACGTCATGATTAAGTTAATTGCCAAGTGTGCCACTCAAAATTGCCCAATTAAACTGAAACCAGTCCCAATCGTTTTAGAATGCCGACGGCCATAAGAAGCCACTCGAGGACCTGCTTTGCTCGCCGTGGTTCCATACGAGTCATTTATGACCTGTCTGTCTGAGACAGTAAGCTGGCGAGAGCGAAACAAGAGGTAGAAGCCTTTCTTTCATACCAGCTTCCCACCAACTAGCACTAATGAACCTAACAGATGTCGTAGGGTCAACCCGAAAATTTGTCGTATAATTTTTTTTTTTTAATCATTATTCTATTTTCCTGATTGTTTTTATATTTTCTTTTGTTATATATATTTAAATCTACCCAGCTAACCAAACAAAACTCTTACATACATATTAATAACCATTCTAATTCTTATCTGAGTAATAATTTCCAACCAAATATTTGTTGGTAGTTTGAACTCACCACAGTCAACTTTCTGTGAAAGACTGTATGCGAATCATATTAAATATTCTTGGCTCGACAACGATGACGAGTTCGACATCTCTTGGGTTCAATGCGGCTAAAGCGTAAAGAGAAAGTAAGGAAGAAAATCCCCCACCTCTACTCTGTTTAGTCCACAGTCCCAGTCCAACCATTCAGTAGAATAAGTGGCACCGAAGCAGGCTCCGAGGTTACTTCATGATGGCATTTCGCTAAATATAAGACACAATGCCATGTACTACAATTCTAATGAAATATTATGTAACGATTATTTTATTACCTTCGACATTGAAACCCGGCATTCCATTAGATATTCTGTTCTTATCATTTTTGTTACCGGTCTCACCTGAATACTATAACTATCTTACTAAATCAAAAAGGACAATGATAGTTCTGCACGAGAAACATTTTGTACTTAACTTTTTTGAATCTGTGCCATGGAAATTAAATTTGTCGTGGAAGATAATTTAGTCATTGGTCGAGACTTTGCTTAAAAATATCTCGTCTGTTATCAACCGAGGATTTAACCGAAAAGTAATAAGTCTGTCATTTTCCGACGCTTTATCGAAAAAGTAAAATAATATATAAACCAAGTTGGGAAACAAACGCGCTTATATAAAAAGTTGGCTCAAATTTTCCTTAGGCTGCGGCCATTTTGCTTTACCCCTAGGTAACAACTATTTACGGTAAATTTTGGTTTTATGCAATTCATTTGAACAGCTATTTAAAATGTTTAAAATTTGTATGAAATACAATTTACATCCAATAGTGGGTTTAGTCCGAATCATTAGTTACTAGGTTTGTTTAATTACTTAAAACAGCGGCTAATTTTTTTTTCGTACCCTTAACTATAAAACATTTTTTTATTTATCCCCTTCACAAATTATTATATATTAGTAATTACACAATTTACCTAATTAACCTTTCTTTGTAATTTAAAAAGCAATCCAATTTCAAGGCAATACACTGTCGTCATTTCTTCAAAATCTAATTAAACATGGAAAGTATTTACTCTTTTTCTCTTTTCTTAACTAAATTATAACAATTATTTAATAGACTTTAATACAAAATCATTAAATTATCACGTACGTATTAAAGTACGAAAACACGATAAAATGTAAAACTCACCTAATGTTATCAGGGTTGCCAATAAAATTAAATAAAAAAACCTAAATCCGAAAAGGCGCATGCGCAGTTATTTTAATTTTAGCTATTTTTTATTTTTGAGCCAGATATTAGCTGATCGGACAGGTCTGAATTTTTTTACATGTGTCAGGATAGGAGTTTATATTTTCCTACTTGGTTTATATATTATTTTACGAAAAAGACACGTAAGTTATAGTCCGAGGCTTTAACAAAAGCACGATAAATTAGTTATCACCCGAGACTTTGCCTAAGAGGTCATATCAGTTATCATCCGAGCCTTTAACCCAAAAAAAAAGATAAGTCAGTCATTGCACAAGATTTTGCCGAGGAAGATAATTGAGTCATCGCCCGAGGCTATGCTAAAAACGTCTCGTCAGGTATCATCCGAAGCTTTAAGTATATGTACGGTTTTTATAATCATAAATGTTAACCAGTATTGATAGAGGTCAGAGCCTGGATGGGTGACCGATGGGAATAAAACTAATCTATTTACTACACGACGGCAATTGAAACGAGTGTTGTATAAGTACAAATCTGGCAATTTGTACCTGATTTTGTTGTAATTAAAGTGATGTAGAAATTCATACAGTAGGGGTGGGGGTGCAGGACACAGTGGTCCATCTCCCTGGTTTAAGGTGGTCCTAAGAAAACAGGGGCTAGTTGCATCATCTACCGCACCGAGCGCTAGTTTTCATCTGGTACAACTGTTATCAATATTGTTATCAGTTTTAAATCGAGGCGTCAATAAACTAGAATGTAAACAAGACAAATTTTCTGAACATTTTTAGTTGTTTATAAGATTATTTGGTTAGAAAATAAGATAAATTTAGCATTTTTTTCATTAAAAGAACAAATAAAAAAGCAATAAACACGCAAATTAATTTCCATTTCTGCACGTCCTGGTTAACATGATATCAGGTCTAGTTAAAAATAACACAGCGTTTATATTTATACAACATTTTATGAAAATTATACATTTAAAATAATAAATAAGATTTTTAACATTGTTTAAGATCCTGAAATAATTTAAATCCTGAAAATGAAGAACTAATTATTTTATATAGGCCGTACAAGGTGAACCGACCCATCTAAAACATTCAGGCCATTCAGGCCCATCTAAAACAGCTTATACCGGGGGAGTTGGACCACTGTGTCCTCTGCGTCCCCCATTCCTACTGTATGAATTTCTACATCACTTTAGTTGTAATGTTTTTTTCAAGTGTAACTTCAATAATGACGATCTTACTTGCTGGATAAGTAAAACCAGTTCTAAACACAGCCGTGTACACATCTCCTCCGCAGTTTTCCAACTCATTTCTGGGACAAGGGATGTTGCACAAGTAATCTGGTACCATTTTCAACAACTTTCTAGAGGGCAAACTCTGGGTACATTGACAGCCAGTTCTGAAAAGAACCATCACACTTTATAAGAAAGAAACCAAAATTATTTTTTACAGAGCCTTTTAAAGATGTCATTCCAGGGAGATAAGTTTGAAAGTCATCATCTTGCTTTAATTTTTTTGCTGATAATATTTCTCATAGAATTACGTAATGTTTCGCTTTCGGTCAAAAGCGTTTTCAGACGTTAAAATGCAATAGCGCAAGACATTTTGGTGCGATCATCACTAATAATTAATAGCGAAGTCATTCTCGCTCAATTAAAAATATGGTATGTCCATTAATGTCTGCCTCCGTGGCCGTGAGCGTATAGTACTCGATTTTAGCACCAAAGGTCCGGGGTTCGCAGCCTGGGCTATGCTCTAAGATTATATATATAGTATTTTTATTAAAACTAGATTTCGCCAACTTTAATTAATTCTTAGAGTATAGTAGATGCAAACCACCTAAGGTTGTTCCCGCAGGGTGAATACCCTAACGGGCCGAAAGGCTCTAAAATGGACATTTTATTATTTTTTATGTCCATAAATAACATCAACATTAATAATACATTAAAAACGAAAATATCAGAAAAAGATTAGTCGACATGTCTAGTCAGGGGTTTTATTTAAAAGGCTTGGGTTAGAATGACATCAAGATTCATTTATATACCGTCTACATGTGACATAAAAATGGACCAAAAAAGACAGAAAATAGGCTCTTCCAAAATCCACACATCTTAAGTTCAGAAGGGAAGTTAATCGAAATTACTTACAAAAAGCTCGATTTCGACACCGGAGGTCCGGGGTTCGCAGCCCGGGCTATGATCTAAGATTATATGAATAGTATTTGTATTAAAAAGATTTCGCTAACTTTAATTAATTCTTAGAGTGTAGTAGATGCAACCCACCTGAGGTGGTTCCCGCAAGGTGAATACCCTGATTGGCCAAAAGGACCTAAAATGGGCATTTTATTTTATATTTATACATACAAAAAGAAGTGAGATCCCAACAAAACACTCCGTGAAAAAATGCAGCCAAGTCTTGCGTAAAAAGTTATGGTATCATATTTTATGCCAAGTCTATTCATTTGCTGTTTTCATAAATCTTTAAAATATAAATGTTTATTTAACGTATTGAACCACAGCAACAGCTGATTTGCATGATATTGTTTTAATATGTAAATTATTGTAAAATCGTATGTTATTTTAGCAATAAATGGTATAATAATAATAATAATAACGTATTGAACAGTAAAGAAAACGTAATATCCTTACAAAATTGAACAGTAAAGAAATTTCTGACTTGGCAAGAACAATAAATAACGAAATTAGAAATAGAATAAATAAATAAATAAATAAATAAATAAATAAATGGTTTATTTACACTATATGTTAAGTTATGTAACTTGTTTAATTTTAGTTTTATGAGTTTATTTTGATCCTAACTAAAAAGGTTACATCAAGAGGTCCTACACTTCTGTAGATAATTAGATTATCCCTTTACCTCCATTCTTGTTGAATCTGTTTCTATAAAAATGTTATTGAAAATAATCTTTCTTTTTATGATTTCGTTTCCTTTAATAGATTCTGGCAACTGGCCTTTATAATCGTTCGATATTTGCATGGCTGACTTCCTCCCAGATGGTTTTACCACCACTTCCAGTCTCTTTGTTATGGAAATAACCCTTCAACTTGATCATGCATTTGGAGTTAGTTTCAAGTCTACACAGCCAGCCTGTGTGAGTGTTTAAAAAGCCTCTTTACACTATCGATTATTCCTGTATAGTTTCTTCGACCACCGTTTAGACTTAGCTCAAGTTTTGCTCCTCTTTAAGTGGCAGTGCGTTAATATAATTAGATTAAATTAACCATCCAACCATGTGCACGGTTTAGTCTTACCGTTGAAACTGCTCCATCTTTATTTCTGTTGTGAATTTTAGCACTTTATATCGTTACCTTTATTAGATCATGTTACAAAGAGGACTAGTATTACAGCATTAACCTATATATTAGGTAATTAATGTATTGTGTATCCTAGGAGAACCTCTTCTATGCCCTACCACCTAGTCATGTTCCATGCATTCTACAACTGGGCCAGTAATATTCAACACTCTTATATTTTAATAAACTATTTGAAATCCCTTTAAAAATTGCTGTATTGTGCCACGATATCTATTAGGTGATTCTATGCATTACATCTCTTTATTATCTATTGTTATATATAAGTAAGGACACTCAACTAGTTATATTTTATTAGTTTATCTGTAATGCCGAAATCTGATTTGTCTTATATTTAAGGGTAATATATATAATGTTTAAACTAGCCTCTTTTTTGCATTTATTTATCCATTTCTTTTATTTTAATATACAGTGCTCTTACCACAACATATATTTCAGCCAAGATGAGTAGTAATTGATTTGGGTAACTATAACATATATAAATTCTCAGATATAGTTGTTGTAGTTTATGTAGTTTAACTAAGACCTTTTAAGATTTAAATGAATTGGGATTTATCCAAAATATATTTACCCAGCTTAAATAGTCAGATTATTTTGTATTTTATAGTGTGAATTTGTTTCTTTTAAATTTTTAAAGACAATAAATGTGTTCTAGCCTATTTATAGAGAACAGATTCCTATTTTAATTGTCCTATATTGGCTTTGCCATTTTATTGTTTTACATTTGCTTATCAATTTATATTTAGCATTTCAAGTAAAGTTTTGTTTTAGTTTCTATCCGTTTCGCACTCCGTTCATTTTATTTTTATATGCAATTTTTATTGTAATTTTCCCATCCATTGTAATTACAACTTTCCTACCCGTTGTTATTGCAACTTGCCTATTTATTGTAATAGACATTTTCCTATACATTGGTATTGTATTTTTCCATCCATTTATATTTTAGCCTACCAATCATGTTTTTTGTTGTAAGTTTCAAACCATTTTTATAGTCATTTATTAACCTAACTTAAGTATCTAACTTAACAATCCACAATGACCTCAAAATTCCGTCGTCAAAAAGACATTGTTTCTCTCGATACAATTCCTTCATTCCAAATTAGATTCCCATCCTAATCCTCTTGTCCAAACCCTACATTCCAGAACCATTCCTTCCAATCCTCCACGGCGCCTTCGACGACAGTGGCCGCGTGACCTTCTTTTATAATCAATATTAATTTAAATTCAAAAAACGCAAAACATTTTCAGGAAAAATTCACCTATTCAAAAGTCATACTAATCTATTCCACTAATTTAGTTCCGAGCGATTTTTATATTATAAGTACAATTTCACAAATTTACCTTAACACGCCAGGACGTCAAATCACCACTGGGGTGATATCTCCTATCAAGTGACTTGCCAAATGTCCACTATTTACCCCACATTTAGATATTGTCAATATCATTGTATTTGTAGATAACATATAATAATAAAGTTAAATAAAAAAAAAAAAAAAACTAAAATATTTATTACACTAATCCATTATAATATTCCCAGCTATTTAAATTTCCTAACCATGTTTTGTTATTTCCGATCATTTTTCATGAATTATTTCCAATTTATTACTAGTTTTACTTTTTCTAAATCTCATAATTTATTGGCCAACTTTCCAATCTGTTTGTTGTTTATATTCCAATTAGAATTTTATTTAAATAATTTACTCACTCTCATTTTTTCTCTAATTTTCCTATCCATTTCTATTTTTGCGTAATTGCGTATTTATATAATTTATTTTATCCTTATGTTGTGTATTCTTCCGTCATCATTTTTCATTTGAACTGCGACTATTATTCCTTTTGATTTTGTGAAATTTATTGTTTGACCTATTCATATTTGTTAAATTTATTATAGTCTTTCCTATCCCTTTTTATTTTTCGATTTGCCTTATAGATGAGACATTCTAAAGAGTATCAATAATTTTTAGGTTTTGAAATCCCCTCCTCTTTATTAGGTACCCCACATAAAATATTCTTGTCAAATATTAACTTTTTTATTCCTCTATTTACCTTTTTCTTTAAGAGTTCAAAAAAACCACAAAGAATCTCTTTTTGTGACGGGATATTAATTTGAAGTAAGTGCAGGGAATATGTACGACACCTAAAAGGTAGAGCCCAGCTAAATTTTGAATTGGGGATGTGAAACCGAGAATGTAGTAGACATGGGTAAACGTGTCGTAGGGATGGTTGTAATCTGTTTTCCAATGAGTTTAAAGGATGGTGTGGTCAGTTTAAATATGCTTCAAAAAGAGTATTTGTCTCTTTTCTCTTGCCACCAGTCTAGTGCGTATCCTAGCACATCGAGAGGATCTATTTCCCTTAGATGAAGACACCCAGAACCTATGGCCGATTTAATAAACCAAATTTTTTGATATTACCCAGTTCGAGTTAGAACTCAAGTCTACTATGTCTTCGCCTGTACCCTCTCCTCTTCCAAGTCCTTCCTTTATAGACCAAGGCTATTGTGACCAGATGTTTGATCCCAACACCCGAGCTAATAGACCTAACTCACCGTATTTTGACGTGCCTGTGTTTAAAGGTGATATATCCGAATGGCCTAAATTTAAACAATTGTTTAAATCCATTGTCCATGATAATCCTAGTGTTCCTATTTCCGAAAAATTCTATTGTTTGTCTACCAAATTAAAAGGTGAACCTTCAGCCTTAATTTCCTCCTATACCTTAGAAGAATCTACGTATAGTGAAGCATGGGATGCTTTACTTAAAAACTATGACCAAAGAGCATCAGCCAAACCCCAATTTGACAAATCTTCTCCCAGTAAGATTTGTAAGCTTACTTCAGCTAATATTGAACCAGGGTCAACTAATAAGCTAAATAGCCTTAAGCCTAACAAGTTTAATTATCCATTTACAGTTGAACCTCCTCCTAATTCTAAGTCGCTTAATTCTAAGCAAATCTCTGCTGATGCTAATAAGTTGACACCTTGCTGTTGCAATCGAGGTCACTTACTTTACCTATGTCCTAAATTCAAAGAGCTACCTATTAAAGATCGTTGGAGTTTTGTTAAAGGCCAAAAAATCTGTTTTTGTTGTTTCCGATCTCATAGAGTTTCACATTGTACTTCCCGTAAGCGCTGTATGGTTAATGAATGTGGATTAAAGCACCACAGTCTCCTCCATAAACATTACTCCAAACAAACTCTCCTTCCTATGCAATCCAATGGCAATCATCCTCCTAACCTAAAGCCTACTGTCGCACATGCTATAGAACCTCCTAATACTTTATCCAATCCTTTTGTTGTTAATAACTATGATCGTTTTAGTCAAGTCCCTCTTAGCACTGTTAATGTTTTTACCAATGATATATGGAATAATTTACCACCAATGAGACTGGTGATTGATAGCTGTGCCCATTTTTCCTTAATTTCCGTTAATTGTGCTAAACACCTTGGTGTATCCTCCCAAGTTTCTTTTCAAGGATCTGGTTTAACGCCACTTCCCAAGGTCCGAGAAAAATTAAACTGCACTCTTGTTTCTAGAATTAATCCTAATAAAAGTTTAGAAGCAAATTTATTCACTGTTCTTAATATCTTTGGTAGTAATATGCCAACTTTTCCACTCAATCCTATGTCAACCAATATTTCAACACGCAATCTCACTGATCTTTATTTTTGGAATCCTTGCCCAATAGATTTTCTTCTTGGTGCAGATTTTTACCTTAAAATCCTATGTACCGACCCTCTTCCTAAAGGTGAAAATGGTTTTAGTGCTATTTCTACTGTCTTTAGTAAATTCCTAACAAGCCCTATCCAATCCAGCCAAGAAAATTATTGTATTAGTTTCATATCCTCTTCGTCATGCGAATCCATGTTTATTCCTAATCAAACACCGGAGGAAACCTTACCTAATCCTATACCTTCCATAGAAAAACCTGATCAAAATGTTGTTCCACATAATGGTCAGTGTTCCAATGTGATTTCTCAAGCTCCAATTCTAACCAAGGATATTTTTCCTAATCTTAATATACTAGGTTTGTACCGAAGTCACTTTCATCTTGTTACTCTAATATAAAGACATCCAATAAGGTTTCAATTCCTTCCTCAATTTCAAATGTTTCCACAATTGATCTACCTGAAAGTATTATTTATGAATCCTCTTTTAATAACTATTCCTCTGAGAAATTTCCTCCTCCAAACAAAGATGAATCCGCCATACTTCCTAAACTTAAGGTTAAGTTTTTATTTGACTGTTTCCAGGCTAAGAAATACTTTTCTTATGCTGAATCGTCTCTATGTTTTGATTTGCCTTATTATTCCCCCTCTTATGTCTTTGAAGTCAAATACTGTAAAACTTTGTTTGAAGAAGTTAACTCTAGTGAGAATACTCCAGTCCGTATCCTAATACCTTCTGCAGATGAGAACGAGATGTTTTCTTATTGTCATTTATTATCAACTACAATGTTTACTTATAGTAATCATAACTATTCCAATTTTCTATTCTCCTGTTCTATTGGTATCTCCTTAGACTCTAACCTGGAGTTGTTAACTCCATCTATAAGCATTTTATTTTTTGATATTAGTACGGTACTTAATGAGGTTACCAACCTCCTCAACTTTCCTAGCCAATCCTGCTTTATTTATTTGTTTAGCCCAGAGTCATCCCAGATATTGAATTTCCAAATTCAGCTAGAGTATGTAGTGAAGCCCTTTATTTCAATTATAACTTTATTCAACTTAATAGTTATTATCATACTCAATATTTAACTAGCCATTTTGAAAAAGTAACCTTCCATGATGCTATTATTGAAGTGTTCGTTGATCTTTCCAATGTTAAACTGACCTCATCAAATGATGAATTCATATTATCCGTCATTCAGCCCAAACTCATGCTAGCATCTTCCATTCCTCAACGTCTCCTACACTTTCCACTCTTTTCTTATGGTAATGTGAACCCCTTTAGTTCCAACTGTTATGATCACCTTGTTTCTAGCCCTTCCTTGTGTTTCTCAATTCTTAAATACCATCAAATGTTATCCTTCCTTATAGTTTATCTGTTGTTTCAGATCCTTTGTGATTTCCAAGCCTGCTTCCAGGGCCTAGTACCTGCAGGAAACCTTTTCTTGTTTCCCAAGTGTTTTATTTTCTTATGCTGTATATTTCCTAGTAGTCCTTTTCCTCACCTTCCCCTAGGTATGTCTCAGGGTGGGCGGACATTCTAATACCATGGTTGATCCTAACTTAGTTTATCATCCATCCATTCCTCCTGATATTCCAAACCCTATTGATATCAACGATTTCCAAGTCAGTAACCATCCCGGTTTTTTCCAACGTATCCTAAGTTTCCCTGTCCTCCTAATAGTTATTCATGTTAGATACGTTTGGAGCCAAAATGGATCCACCACCTGTCCATGGCGCCCAACTAGGGGCGATCCAATGGTTCCTCGCACCTCTTGTAAAGCGATACCCGCTTTAGGTGGGCGGAATGTTAAGTTATGTAACTTGTTTAATTTTAGTTTTATGAGTATTTCTTGATCCTACTAAAGGTTACATCAAGAGGTCCTACTTCTCTTAGATAATTAGATTATCCCTTTACCTCCCATCTTTTGAATCTGTTTCTATAAATGTTTATTGAAAATAATCTTTCTTTTATGATTTCGTTTCCTTAATTCTGGCTAACTGGCCTTTATAATCTTCGATATTTGCAATGGCTGACTTCCTCCCAGATGTCTACCACCACCTTCCAGCTCTCTTTGTTATGGAATAAACCCTTCAACTTCTCCATGATTTTGGAGTTAGTTCAAGTCTAACACCAGCCTTGTGAGTGTTTAAAGAAGCCTCTTTACACTATTTCGATTTTCCTTATACTTCGAACCAACCGTTAGACTTAGCTCAAGTTTTGCTCCTCTTTAAGTGCAGTGCTTAATTAGAGTAATTAACCAAACCATCCGTGCCGTTGCTGCCACCCGGTTTAGCGTCGGTTACCGTATTGTGCTGTTACAACTGTTATACAGCATTACCAATCTTTAGTGCTTGTTTGTGTACACAGGATTTACCTCACTATACTACCACCATTCTACCATCATTCTACAACCAGGCCAGATTCACCTCTTATATTTTAATAACTATTGGATCCCTTTAACCAATTCTTTGCTATTGCCACCATCATTAGTAGATTCTATGCCATTACATCTGTTTTTAATCTATTATTATATTATAAAAGGACACTCAACCTAGTTATAATTATTTTATATTTTCTGTAATGCCGAAATCTGATTTGTCTTATTTTAAGGGTAAAATATTATATGTTTAAAACTAGCCTCCTTGTTTCTTGCATTTATTTATCCATTTTATTTTATTTTAATATACAGTCCTCTTACCACCAACACTATAAATATTTTTTGAGCAGAATAACACAATAAAAAGTGTAAAATAGGATGGACTCTAAGTAATCTTAGTTCTTCCGTCCATCCTTAAATATGGGAGAAAGAAAAACAGAAATTTAATAAAAATTGACAAAATATGTTTTTTAAATAAAAAAAAAAGAGTGAGAGTAGAGAATTAATACACATGCATGGGTGTATGTATTTTGAGCATTTAACAGGTTAAAATTAAATAGGTTAATTATATGATATGATAGGTTAATTATATGATTAAAATAGCATTAAAATAGGTTATGATATCATAATCATACCTATTTAGAAAAAAAACTTTCAATATTAATTTGAGGAAAAAATTCATGATTAATTAATTTTACCTCTGCTTTCTTGTCTAGTCAAAATTTTCTTTACTGATCAATTGTGTAAGGGTTTTGAGCGTATACGTTGCGGATATTAAATGAACATTTATATCGCTCAAGATTTATGAAAACAGCAAATGAATAAACTTGGCGTAAAATATGATATCATAACTTTTTACACAAGACTTGGCTGCATTTTTCACGGAGTGTTTTTGTTGGTATATACTCATTTATTACGTAAAGAGACATACTTGTACCGTATATCTCACTTGATCAACTCAAGAGGATTGTTTTTTTTTAATTTTTCGATTTTACGGTTATTTTGTCAAAATTGAACTAATGCTGACTAAGACTAAGAATGAGACTATGACTAAGAAAAATGTGTGTCACATTTTTCAGCTCTCCGCGTTTTATGAATCTCCGAAATGTTTGCTGAGTTAATGCGGGTTAATGACGTTACATAAAAATTATTTTCTAGATAGCAATACTAGACGTAAAGATTAATTCTGTACCAATTGTAATCTCTCTAGCATCGTAGCTGGAAGCTACGATAATAACAGAAGCACACACACATACAGACAAACTAATTAGTAAAAACCACTCAGGAGGTCTTAACTGAAAATTCAGTTGAATCCCGGTTTTGAATTTTTTTTCGAACACAATACTTTTCCTATATACCTACAGTATAAATGAGGAAAAGTAAAAATAATTTCTTGCATAAGATATAAGTATACTTACGCATTTCACAGTATAGCGTAATAAGTACACTTACGCATTTATCAGTGCAGCGTTATAAGCATATTTACGCATTTGTCAATGCAGCATTATAAGCATATTTACGCATTTGTCAGGGCAGCGTAAAAAGTATATTTATGCATTTGTCAATGCAGCGTAATAAGTATACTTACGCATTTGTCAGTGCAGCGTAATAAGCATATTTACGCCTTTGTCAGTACATCGTAATAAGTATATTTACGCATTTGTCAATGCAGCGTAATAAGTGTACTTACGCATTTGTGAGTGCAGCGTAAGAGTATCCGACTGCGATGCATTTAGACAAACAGAACGCCACGCTATTCTCTTTACCTAGATTTAATTTCGGACCTATGAGTAAATCCCCGTGCTGATTGTTGTAGCAGTATTCCAAACGTCCGAGGCTGGGATCTCCTAGAAAATTATTTCGAAATCAACAGAAAATAAAAACAATTTATAATGAAAATTTGCAGTATAGTATAAGGCTCTGTCTATATTATGATTGTAGAGCGTCTTTTGACCCAACGACATTTTCGCTACTAACCTGATGGAACCTATACTCTATTTGAACCTGACAGATTCCTAAATAATTCGTAGATTAGGAAATCGACTTAAGGAGATTAATGAGAAACAAAATCTCTTAATGATTAGAATGAGCGTGATTGGAGTCCATAAAAAATAATGAAAACTACCAAGTCTCTCCACTAAACAAAACTTTATTAGCAAGGCGCTTTCAACCAACAAAGAGGCCATCATCAGTGCAAGACCTACAAACAAGTACAACAGAATAAAAAACCAAAATAAAATAATGTGAAAAACACATTTTGATGCAAATTATGATTGTTGTACTTTTTTTTAAACAATATGTATTTCAACAAAAATAAACAATTATACAATGATGAACTTAAAGTTATGCAAATACTACCCCTCATCTTTAGGATAAAACCAGCCCTGAGCTGATGGGGAGGGGGGGAGGGGGGGAGACCAGTCCATAGATCTGGTCGTTTTTTTTTAAATAATAATCAATTATTTATACATTTTTATTATATAGATGAAATAATGTTTCAAAAAAGAAATTGAGATGTTGTAGCTATAATATATAAGATAATATAATATAAGAATAAAGAAGTAACCTAATACCTAGTGACATTTTTATTATTATATAAGACTAATTTAGTTATTTTTTATTTTTGTAATGAAGTTAATTAATTTATTTATATTAAATAATTAGTAATATAGTAGAATTTTTTTTTATTAAAAGATTTTTTTTGGGGTCATTTTAGTCTTTATTCAGTTCTGTTAGTAGTATGTCTTTTAGTTTAATTTTATAGTTTTTGATAGTTAAGTCCTGTCTGAGTTGTTGAGGGTAAAATCAAAACAGTGGGAGTGCAATATATATTAAAAATTACTTAAAATGTATAAATTATAAATCAAAAGAAATAGAAATGACTGATTGTCTAAGTATTAAATTAGAAATAAATCAAACAAAATCAATTAATATATAAGCATTTTACAGATCACCTAGTGGAACAGGTGATGTACCTACTTGTTTGTTAGGTTTTGCACTGATGATGGCCTCTAGTAAGGTTGAAAGCGCTTAGCCAATAAAGTTTTGTTTTGTGGAGAGACTTGGTAGTTTTCATTATTTAAAATCTCTTAAGTTATTTTTGCATTTCCTGATTTATACCGTAGTAGGATGTGTATTTGTAAAAATAGGAATGTGATCCGAAACCGGGATGTCACCGCAATTATCCGTTTCGGGTCTTTTTAAGACCTTCTGAGTAGTTTTCACAAAATTGTCTGTCTGTATGTGTGTGTTTTTTTTTAATTTTTTTTTAGTAGTAACCCTACTAAAAGGCCGTATATTATCAGCATGTCCCATATAAATACTACATGCTTTTGAAAACAATAGATATTTGAACATTACTTCGTTCTTTTTGAGCAATGTTTTTTTTTTCGGCTGTTCTTTTCTGTATGTCTGTATGTGTGTGTGTCTGTCTGTATATGTTTTTTTCCCTGACTTAATAACATAAGTACAGGGACCCCATTCTGCATGCCCCCATTATTTATTAACATGCATTTAACAAACTTACAATAAATTTGTAAGTAATTGTAATTTGTATTTGTAATTTTTTTTTTTTTTTTTTTGTTTGTCTGTATGTGTGTGTGTCTGTCTGTATGTGTGTGTGTTATAATCATAACTCCCAGTGTATTTATGCTAGAGAGATGAAACTTTGTACAAAAATCAGTTTATTGGCAAATTAATGTTTTACTCAGCAAAACTTTTGACATTGAGATTTGGCACACATGTGGCATGTGGCTATGTATTAGACTAAAATATGTGCTTTCATCTCAATATCAATATTAGTTTTATTTTTATGAAATGACTTAGAAAATAATATAATTGAGTTAAAATTTGGTACAAGTGTACACCTGCACGTACTTAATACGTAGACTAAGTTTCGTTTCAATATGACACGAACATCTATGATTTTTGTTAGATTATAAAATTTAAGCATCATCGAACATGGTCAGTGCCTGGATGGGTGACCGCTGGGAATAAAACCATTGTATTTACCATCTACAGACAAGCAAAACAAGTCCGAAGACGTGTTGCAGTTTAAATGTAACGGCATATGTACTCTGAGGACGAGCGAAGCGAGTCCTAAGTAGAAGGGATGAGCGTAGAGAATCCAATGTGATGAGGAAAAGTATCAAGGTACCCCGTATTGACTTTTCCCATATAACTAAAGATGCAATACGATGAATTTTCCCGTAAAAAGCTATCAACAGCTTTTTAAAGTTCTAAGTCATGAGGTTTACCCAGATGCTTACCTTTTGTTCCGTTGTGACATAAGTCATGAGTTTACGCTATAACGTAAGTCATGAATTTATATTATGACATAAGTCATGAGTTTACGCTATAACGTAAGTCATGAAGTAACGCTATGACATAAGACATGCTGTTAAGCTATAAAACAATTCATGAGGTGACGCTATGACATAAGTCATGATGCTTTTACATTAGTTATGATGTAACGCTATGAAATAATTTATGAGGTTACACAATGGCGTAAATCATGAGGTGACGCTATGGCATAAGTCATGAGGGATTATAATTTCTTAATTTTTTTTATTTCCCCAGGGGATTTTAAGACATTCTCTCTGGAATTTAGAAATAAGAGTAAATATTTCAGACATTAAGAGATTCTGTGTTCCGAATGACTTCTCCATACTACAAGCTGGATTATAGGTTTAAAATCAAGTGAATTCTATGTTTAAAATTAAGAATTACCAATATAAAGCTGATTCAGACGCCTAGAATAGATTTTATTGAAATACTAGAATGGATTATTTTGAAATATCAGGGGTTATTCAATTAATTTCATAAATATCGGTTATAAAGCTAAGAAATGTCTAATTCAGCATAAAAACCCATTAAAAGTTAAATTTAATATAAAACAATAAGTTGCTTATAATAAATTGTAAGAGATAAAGCGCCACGGAATGAAGCATCTCGATAATTTACTCGATCTTGCTGCGGATACCTGCATTAGGATACCTTACAACAGGTTAGGATTCAAGAGGTCATCTGAATAACGGATAACGCGAAGAACTATCTTACCGGATGAAGATGTTTCATAGGCAATGACGCTGTTTTCTCCTCCACAGATTTGAGAGTTGTCGCCCTCACAGGGTATATCACACTCTGCCTCAGACAATTTCCTCTTTTTTGTTGGTTCAACTCTACTACAGCTACATTTCTCTCTGGAATTTAGAAATAAGAGTAGATATTTCAGACTTTAATCTAGTTATACATTTTGGTGGTTATAGTAGATAATTACTGTTATAGTGAGGAAAGAATAATAATGAAGAATAATAATAATAATCCTCATTAAACTCACTTAATTCTTAAACTGTTATAGTGGATAAGTTAGTTCCTTGTTAATATAAGACCTAGGCCCGTATTCAAAGACGTTTTCCTAACATTTTCCTAACATTCTCCTAACATTTTCCTAACATTCCTAACATTTCCTAACATTTCCTAACATTCTAACTCTTAACTTTTTCCTAACATTTTCCTAACATTTTCCTAACATTCTCCTAACATTCTCCTAACATTTTCCTAACACTCACCTTAGGTTTAGGTAAGGGAAATGTTTTTAAGCCACGAAATTTAAATTATCGTTCCCGTGTTTTAAAAGTCATTTAGAGGCTTCGCATGATTTTTTTTAGTAAGAACCTAAGGTAGTTAGATTAGTTAGTAGATAGTTAGTAGACATTTATAATTTTATTTAAGGTAGTTAAGTCAACAAGTGATACCATTGTAAATAACGTAATATATCGCAAAATATCAATGTTATTAACTTATTACCTGGATTTACGACACACTTTGTCGTATTTATAACTATCTACATAAATTTACATAATATAAGTTACTGCTAATCCACTTACCTTACTATTAGGGAGTTTACCCTTAAATTCTTTTAACACAATCAGATTTTCTATGGTCTGTTTGTGGCGGGCTATCGATTCAAAGAGGAAATTCTGTTGGTCTGGTGTAAATAATTCAGCCATTATTATACCAAAAAAAATTTTACACAAACGAAAATGGATTTGATGGCAAAATACGAAAAATAAAATTGTGTAAATGATTTAGCAAAATGAAAACAGTGTGGCACTGATTAACAGGTCTTCATTTAGACACCTTTGGATTCGTACAATCTGGTCCACGTTCAAACTTGAAACGCTTGATACTGCTTTATTTATGAAAGCTGTTACAATAATTGAACATTGTATTTGTTTTAACTCTACTGTTTACTGAAAACATATGTAAATAAAGTTTCTTATATATTTAACATTCGCCAAAGCAAGGCCGCATTGTTGTTTATGACAAAGTGTGTCGTAAATCCAGGTAATAAGTTAATAACATTGATATTTTGCGATATATTACGTTACTTACAATGGTATGGCTTTTTGACATAACTACCTTAGGTTCTTACTAAATAAAATCATGCGAAGCCTCTAAAAGACTTTTAAAATACGATAGAAGAATGTTAGGAAAATGTTAGGAGTTAAGAAATGTTAGGAAAATGTTAGGAAAAAGTTAGAAATGTTAGGAAAATGTTAGGAAAAAGTTAGAAGAATGTTAGGAAAATGTTAGGAAAATGTTAGGAAACGTCTTTGGATACGGGCCCTAGCCGTATGCATTTCATTGATCTCATTTATATATTTACCGTTTTTTCTTATTTTTACCGTAGATACATAGCAAACTATTGAACGCATCAAGATCCGAAACCGGGACATCATCTGAATATCCTTTTCAGGTATTTTAAGACCTCCGAAGTGGTTTTCACAAAGTTGTCTTCTGTATGTGTGTGTGTATCTGTTATCATCGTAAGTCCCACAGGAATCTCTCTAGAGAGATGAAAACTTGGTATGAAAATCAATGTTTAGGTTGAATTGTCCTCTCCGGAAAATAATTTTATGACGGTATTAACTACCAATAATGACTCAGGAACAAGGAAACATGCTTCCATCGCTTTGACATTTTTCACGTGTCGAGTTATATTTCATTAACCCAACAGATATCGTACGAGTCTTAGACCTAGACGTATACTTATATACAACATTATATATATATATATATATATATATATATATATATATATATATATATATATATATATATATATATATATATATATATATATATATATTATATATATATATATAATATATATATATATATATATATATATATCGAACCATCACAAATGGTGCAAACAGTATATATATATATATATATATATATATATATATATATACTGTTTGCACCATTTGTGATGGTTCGATTCAGCTGAAATTGGTCTTAATCGATTCAGCTAGCCGTCTACCTAAATACGGAATACCTTGTTTTAAAGCCATATCAAGTTTCAATTTTTTTTTTATTACGTCATAACTTTGATTGATGACGTCATAATGTTTTTATAAACAATAGGCCTCGTGACCTCCTCGACATCTCGCGATTTACAAAATTTCGTTTTAATTTGAGAACTTCTTCAAGAGTTATTGTTCGCCATACGAAAGGGTAGAAACTCTTACATACACACACACACACATATATTATATATATATATATATTATATATATATATATATATATATTATATATATATATATATATATAATATATATATATATATATAAATATATATATATATAATATATATATATATATTATAATATTATATATATATTAACTTTTTTCGACATACTTTTTGTAATCAAGAAGCCAATAGGAACCGATTCCGCTCACTCCCACCCTCAACTTCCGTCATCCGAACAACTTTATAAGCGTCATTTTCATAATGAAAATTCGTTAAAAAATGCAAATGAGTTGAAATTTGGTGCAATTATTTATCAATTATTTATGCAACGTCAAGTATATTTACGTTTTTCATTGGATACTAAAAGTTAAGCAGCTTTATGTAAAAGGTTATTGCCTGGATGGGTGCCTGTTGGAAATAAAAGGAATGTACTTTCTATCTGAGGACGACCAAAGCGGGTTCAAGGGCGTGTTTCAGTATAAATTCGGGGAAGAAGTGGACGGGCGAAGCGAGTCTAAAGTAGGAGGATGAGCGTAGCGAATCCGATGTGTTTAGGAAAAGTTCCGAGGTACCCCAATTTTTTAAGGTTTCTTTATAAAAGCAAAAAGTTGTAGTTTCTTATAAACGATCATAGATTATGTACCTATTAGTGACATATAGTTAAACGGCTGAGCTACACATTTGGAGTATGCAACTCGTTAAATAGTGCAGTGCGCCCCACTGAATAGCGAGAACAGTGCATGATAATATGCTCAAGATCCTCCACTTCATTGAAAATATTACAGTTAGGATTTTCCTCTAATTTAATTTTATTTAAGTAAAATAAAATGGAAAAGACACCATGGTTTATTCGAAGTCGTGTTATAAATGTTGTAAAAATATCTGCTGTTGATAGTATGGCCTTTAAACCAAGGAACTTGGCCGACTGTAGGCTGATGTTCCTTGTAGAAACTGCCAGCTTGCTGGTTATTTTGCCATATTCGCCATTTAGATAGAGCCGATAATTTAATTTGCCTATAAATATCTTTAAATGTAATTTTATACTGATTGCCATAGATAATTGCAGTTAATTATAGCGTAGCAGTAATTATATAATTATATATAAATAGCATAATTATTGCCATAGCAGTTGCAGATAATTCCGGTTTTGGAGTTTTTCCAAACACAATAGTTTTCCTATAAACCTCCGGTATAAATGATGAAAAATGTCAAAATCAATACACTTCATCCTTTTGGGTCATCTTTAGGCGAAACTAAATTTAATTTTTAAGTATCAATCTAAATTGTTTTTCTCTTCATAAAAACCTCATTTTGTTCCACCAAATTAGATTCAGGTTTGGCATTTTAAAATGGACTATAAACTTCCGAGTTTATTTAGTCATGGGTTCAATCCCAGTACGGGCCTCTGGGATTTTTATTTGAGGGATAAAAATTCTGCGTACCATGTCCTTCAGAAGGGACGTAACGCCGGTGATCTCGAGTCTGTGCGTTGTCAGGTACTCGTTAAAGATCCCTTACCCTAAATGAAACTGGGTATAGGCAAAATTTAGGACCCTCATCGTAGATTCATTATAATACTATAGTGTTGTCTGCCTTTTGGTTTAATGTGTATGGAGGTTTGGTTTAACAGCGAGGGCAAGTGTTGTTCCTAGTTTTCAATAGACTACAAGAGTCAGTGAAAATATGTATGATTGCTTGAAAAAAGCATGAGAGGAACCATAGAAATCCACAGCTCTTCTGTCTAGATTATAGATGAAATATACCTACACTTGAAGTTAAAAGGAGTAGAACACTAACTTAGGGAGCTGGCAAATAGGGCCCAACAACGTGGCCTACTTGCCTGGTAGTTACTACCTCTCCCCCCCCCCATATTTCTAATACTACTATAAATAACATTGCATATTAAAAGTTCAATTACCCTTTAGAGATGAGAGCGTATGGTAGTCCCTGGAAGAAGCAGTAGGCAATACATTTATTAGCTGTTATTTCAGGAATGGCCTTACTTATAAGAGCAATCTTCTCGCTGGTCTTATAGCATCCTAGTAATCTGATTTCAGAACTGGCTGTAAAAAATAACGTTAATAATAATTGCGTTGTTTCAATCAATTAAGAGGGCATAATTGATGCAGTAGGTTGCAAAAACATTATAAACCTGTCAGTAAAGCTGTGTTGTACTAATTAATAGCCTAGGATTAATTATAATGCTAATAATTAGCCTAGATGTTTGCCCTCATGAAAACAAAGGAGTCTTAACAAACAATAAACAATAACAATAAACTTAACAAAAGTTTATTTTAGTTATTTTTAGTAAACTTTATAAATAAATAAGTTTAGTGAAAGTTTTCCTTTCACTACAAGTGAATATTTTTGTTAAATTTGTAGTTTCTGTTTCACTGAATATTGTCTCAAGCACTTGGAAGGTCTCAAATGTTAAATAGTTCAATTCGAACAAAGACTGATCAGCTAGCCTTCTACAACATAAGCAACATAAATTATTTGAAATCAACATTATTATATTTTCTTTGGCTTTGTGCCAACCTCAACCTTAAAGAAAGAAGAAAGAAGCACTGGATGATGAGTAATGCATAGAGATATATATACTAGAGAGGGCATAGCCTATCTCAATACATTGAGAGTCCTGGAACATTATTTTGGAGCTCTCAGGGGCTCTGTGTAACCTCAATGAAACCTCTTCTAAGAGTAAGTTAGGGTTATAAGAAATCATTTTTTTCAGATTCCTTCCTGCACATTGTTTGTGTTTTGATTTATATTTTCAGCGTTCTACTGTATAATTCACTGTAGCTTTGTTCAGTTCATTTGATTCTTGATAGTCAAAGGTGGTCAGGTTATTTTTTCGATGTTTCGAAATTCAACCAACCCCTCTAGTAATATATCTCTATGGAGTAATACACTTTTACCTTACCAGTATTTGTCTCAGTTGAATACACCATGAGTCTCCAATTTCCACCACATTCCAGCATTGGATTAGATGAGCATGGCTGGTCGCATCCATCAACAAGTGGTTTTGTAATCATAGCAGTTCCGCAGTGACATTCTACTCTACAAAATAACAATTTCATACCATGAACGAAAACAAGTTATCATATTGCGTCTCATACGGTGTCTAAAGTTTTAAAGAGGATCAAATGAATACCTAAAATATTCTGTTTTCAAATCAGCAGCTTGATAAACACTTTACTATTAACCCGACTGGTATTGTGCCTTTTAAACTGTTATTTTATTTAAGATTTTGAAACTAAAATTCACACAACGTTACACATGTGGTCAATTTTTTTTTTTTTCAATTTATAAGGGGGACTCGACAAAAAAATATTAGCTTCAAATCCGTTTCAGGCCAAAAGAAGTTATTTGGAGCAATAAATTTTTTTTTTATTTTTTTAGGGGCAGCACCCCCAAAATTTATAAGAGGGCCCGACCAAAAATATTTTTTTAACTGTCTCAAAATCCGTTTTTGGTAAAAAGAAGTTGTTTGGAGCAATAAAAGAAATAGAATAAAATTCAACAATACGTATTAAAATGAAATCAACGTCTGGAGATAAAATCTTGTATGTGTATACATGATTTTATCTCCAGACGTTGATTGGAGTAAGACGCACCTTGGGAGTAAAATGCTATTTCCCCCCTCGCAATTACCTTCCGAGGCAAAGCCGAGAGAGTTAAATACATAAATCTCTCGACTTCGCCTCGGGAGTTAAATACTTTGGTTCCCTCGGCTTACGCCTTTGGCACTAACTAACTGCTCAGGGAAATAATAGCATTCTTTACTCCCTTGGTGCATAAATAACTATTTATTTATGCCCTTTCTGGTTTTACCACCTTATTATTGACTTATTTATTTCGCAACTTACTTGTATTGCACTCCCGCGTGAGTAAATCCTAAGGATCTACAGTAAGCTAGACATCTTTTTGGTGAGTTGGTTCTCACCAAGTCAACTTTGTGATGAGCCAGAATCCTGTTAGCTCCACTGTCGTCAAAACAACCTACCTTGAGGTTATCTATGTCTTTAACTAATGGGTCGCTCTCTAGAAAAAAATAAATGAATCGTTAGTTTAAAGTCATGTGTCCTCTTAAACGTTTAGTAGTAGTAGTTGTAGTAATCGGGTGAAGAGGCAAAGCCAGGAAAATTGACTACGTAGTTGGGCCCTTCTTGCTAGCCCTGATTCCTTAGCTTACACCATCTCTACCAAGAATATCTTAAAAAGGTTGATATATTGGAGGATATTTCTCCAACTAATAGAAGAAAGCTCCTCTTTATATAAGAGGCTAAATATACGGGTACGAGAATAAGTATAGGCATCACTCTCTGCAAGCAGAGGTGGCTGTCTCCTCATAATGTCTACACATAAGATAGTTAGTCTCTAAAATGTTTATGTTTATTCAATCTACAGTGACCAGTCAGAACACAAGGTTTCTAACTAGGTTCCTAAGGCAAGGTTTGCTGATGATATTTAGAAAATTGTATTTTTTTTTTAAATTGACCCTGTAATGAACATTTTTGCTTGTCTGCAACCATCAAAGGCATGCCAGTTACGTTTTGGGGTGTTCATTAACCAGATATCCAAGAGTATGTGGCACCAGCAGCATGTTAAGCCGCATGTGTAACTGTGAGGGGACGAACAGACTTATTCATCATCTGCTGGGGGTATATCATATCGGGAGATAATTATTGGCCGTGCTAAACTTATTATATACATATAAAGAAAACAACGATATTAATAAGAGTTGTGTTATCGAATGGCCAATTTCGAGTGAGTCGTTACTTAAGTCATGAGTCTGGCGACCAAATTATTTCTAAAATTCATTCACTATTACTTTATTTATCATTTTATACCACCGAGTTTTACAAAAATGAATATTTGAAATAATGGTAATAGTTGAGTGAGACGTAACGAAGCAGAGTGGGACTTGACATTATGTTGAGCCATCAATGATGAAAAATGTCCAATGATGGAACAGTTCCCAGATGTAGCATTGCATTTTGTTTGTTAAATTTCCTAGTGGTCTCTTCCATAGTTATATTGTATTACTCTATTGTTATAAACAACAAAAACACTTGTTGCTACTTATAGTTTACTTATCCTTAGACTACGTGAAAGAACAAGCCAAATCTAGCAATCAATATATGGGATTTCAAAGTTTAGAATGATTCTACTAGAATACTATCAACTAGTTCTCAAAAATGTACGATCGAAGAAAAATATATACTTCTAGATAAATTTACCGTCAATGCCGGTGGAATACAGCGAGAAAGCTTTGGTGCCTCCACATCTCGTAAACAGGTTAAAGTTGCACGGAACGTTGCAAAGCGAGTCTCTGGCTGGAGGTGGCAGAATCACAGATCCGTCTTCATCCTCACTCAAATCTCCACACACACACTCGTTCCTGTAATTTGTAGGTATTTGGGATAATTGATCTCACTGATGTAACAAGTCAGCTTTGCTACATTTCAGTCCAATAATTAGAAGCAGAATTGGTTCTATTGCTATCCTATTTCAATAAAGTCTAATATAAAAATAATAACCTCTAAATAATTGTTTTTAATTCGATTCAGAATTCAAAAATGCATACACTTAGCCACAGCTGCCTGGTTCAAAATCAACTTTTGTGTTTTGCTCGAGCCTAAGAATTCCCACCATAACTCTAAAGTCCTAGACTTTGATTTATAATTTACGTCTGATTATTTCTTATATACTTTAATTTTATTCATATCTTATAAAATTTCTCGTTATGTTTAATTGAGAAATGGGATCGTAAGGCATTGTAGTTTGGCCCTAAATTAACGTAAAAAATTTGTTCAGATATTTAATTGATTAAGAACTAAGTTTAAAAACTGCAGATTTTTTACACTTTCAGCTTCTTAGAAAGAAGCTGAAGTTTTTGCGATATTACATAGAGGCAAAAACTTTTTTAAGTCATTAAACGGTTATCTATATATAATCTAAATGAGTTTTCACAGGGAAATCCAATGTTATGCTGATTTATCTGGAGTCTGAAAGATAACAAAGGTTAACTATACATATATTAATCTTGACATTAACCTCTACCTACTATATATTTGTTGTTTGTTATCGTTAGAACAGATTATTTCCAAACATTAGTTCGTAGCACAATAAAACTTTCCTCAAAATTTATAGATTTTCATGACATAATGTGCGTTTTTTGGGTAAAAACTGTCGAATCATACCGAATCAGTTAAATCGGTTTGTCGAATCAGACTGACAAATCGATTTAATATAATAAATAAAATATGATCTTCACGCGGGCTATGCTGATCGCATACTGGGCTATGCTCTGAGATTATATGAATAGTATTTGTATTAAAAAGATTTCGCCTACTTTAATTAATTCTTTGAGGACAGTAGATGCAAACCACCTGAGGTAGATCTCGCAGGTATATTATACCTGGATAGGGTAAAAGGCCCAAAAACGGGCATCTTTTTTTTCATATTCTTAAGAATATAGCTTGTAATATTTATATTCTTGGGAATACAGCTTATAATATTTATATTTTGGAGAATATAGCTTATAATATTTATATTCTTGAAAATATAGCTTACAATATTATTAAAAATATAATATTCTTTGGCATATATTTTTAAATATTTGGCAGTGAAATCATAAGCCTGTATGGACCAATCTTTGTAATTTACAACGTGAAAGGTCGGTCCACAATGCCTTATTTTAAAATATTTTAAAAATTTTATAGATATATTTTTAGCATTTTTGAGCACAGTTTTAAAAATAGAAACCTAAAATAAGTACTAAGTAAACATTTAAGTTCTTAAATACGATTAGTTAAATATGAGGACTTTAAAATATAAAATGTGTTCTAATAGTTGAGATTAAGTTAAAACCAGAGGCTTATTCGATATCTAAACATCCTTAAGTCCCAATTTGGAACCTCCCATAATTGACTAGGTTAAAGTGACGTCACAGTGGTAGGTTATTTAATATTATTGGATCTGTAGTTATTATTAAGCGTATTGTTTTTCAAAATTTTTGGTTTTTTGCATTCTAAAATCAGGCCTATTTAAAAATCCCCTTGAGGTCCACAAACTGGGCGAATTTTCTTTCAAATGCCCACTTTTTTGCTTAATAATTCAATTTTTGCTTTATTTTTTTAGAAGTATTAGCGTCAAAACTATTTATTTCATATATTATACACTGCATGGCACAGAATTATTTGCACTTATTTGAATCTCAGTTTACGCTAATTTTTAGCGCATTTTCTTTGAAAAAATCAAATAAAAAGATGTGACACTACTGCTAAATTAGTCAAAATTACTTTGCTAATAATAATAATTGTGGTAACCGAAGAAGAAGAAGAACCACACATTAGAAACGTAAAGAAAGCTCACCCATTTTTCGTAGCAGCGTACTTGTAAGCATGCCGGAAACAAAATGAGTTGCAATGTTGATGAGTCATAATTGTCCTTATCACTGTTTTTCTGACACCTGTTAACTCGATGTTTATTTCGTTAAAGCACCCTAGGTACCTTGTTTTCACAGCCACAGCATCTGCAACAAGTAGAAGAGAAGATAATAATTATCCTAAAAAAAAGAGATAGTTTTATTAGGAAAAATAATATTTTTCCTTTAAATGGAATATCACTAATAGAAAGTATAGCTACAATGGTTATCGATTCAGTGAAAATAAGAAGTTAATTAGGCTCTAAAAGGTGCATCTAAGAAGTAGTTAGTAGATTCCAGAAAAACTAAGAAGTTACATTAGGCTCTAAAAGGTGCATCATTGATTAATAAGAAGTTAGTGTAGTAGTCATTCTAGTAAAAACTAAGAAGTTACATTAGACTCTAAAAGGTGCATCATTGATTAATAAGAAGTTAGTGTATAGTCATTCTAGTAAAAACAAGAAGTTACATTACCTAAAGTGCATTGATTAATAAGAAGTTAGTGTAGTAGTTTTCCAGTAAAATAAGAAAGTTACATTTGACTCTAAAAGGTGCATCATTGAAATAAGAAGTTAGTGTAGTAGTCATTCAGTAAAAACTAAGAAGTTACATTAGCTCTAAAAGGTGCATCATTGATTAATAAGAAGTCAGTGTAGTAGTCATTCCAGTAAAAACTAAGAAGTTACATTTGACTCTAAAGGTGCATCATTGATAATAAAGAAGTTAGTGTAAGTAGTCTAGTTAGTAATTAGTAAAAGTGCATCATTGATCTAAGTAGTGTAGTAGTATTCTAGTAAAAACATACATTAGACTCTAAAGGTGCATCATTGATTAATAAGAAGTTAGTGTAGTAGCATTCTAGTAAAAACTAGAAGTTCATTAGACTCTAAAAGGTGCATTCATTGATTAATAAGAAGTTAGTTTAGTAGTATTCCAGTAAAAACTAAGAAGTTAACATTTTGACTCTAAAAGGTGCATCATTGATTAATAAGAAGTTAGTGTAGTAGTCATTCTAGTAAAAACTAAGGTTACATTTAGATCTAAAAAAGTGCATCAGTTGTGACTTACATTGACTCTATCATTGATTAATAGAAGTTAGTGTAGTAGTCATTTGTAAAAACTAAGAAGTTACATTTGACTCTAAAAGGTGCATCATTGATTAATAAGAAGTTAGTGTAGTAGTCATTCCAGTAAAAACTAAGAAGTTACATTTGACTCTAAAAGGTGCATCATTGATTAATAAGAAGTTAGTGTAGTAGTCATTCTAGTTAAAAACTAAGAAGTTACATTAGACTCTAAAAGGTAATCATTGATTAATAAGAAGTAAGGTAGTAAGTCATTCCAGTAAAAACTAAGAAGTTTAGGCTCTAAAAAGTGCATATTGATTAATAAGAAGTTAGTGTAGTAGTATTCCAGTAAAACTAAGAAGTTACATTAGCTCTAAAAGGTGCATCATTGATTAAAGAAGTTAGTGTAGTAGTTCTTCTAGTAAATAAGAAAGTTAGACATCTAAAAGGTGCTCTCTTAGAAGTTACATTAGACTCTAAAAATCATTGATTAATAAGAAGTTAGTGTAGTAGTCATTCCAGTAAAAACTAAGAAGTTACATTTGACTCTAAAAGGTGCATCATTGATTAATAAGAAGTTAGTGTATAGTCATTCCAGTAAAACTAAGAAGTTACATTTGACTCTAAAGTGCATCATTGATTAATAAGAAGTTAGTGTAGTAGTCATTCTAGTAAACTAAGAGTTACATTGACTCTAAAAGGTGCATCATTATTAATAAAAATTAGTGTAGTGTCATTCCTAGTAAAAACTAAGAAGTTACATTAGGCTCTAAAGGTGCATCATTGATTAATAGAAGTTAGTGTAGTAGTCATTCCAGTAAAAACTAAGAAGTTACATTGGACCTAAAGGTGCATCATTGATTAATAAGAAGTTAGTGTAGTAGTCATTACAGGTAAAAACTAAGAAGTTACATTTGACTCCTAAAAAGGTGCATCATGAAATTAATAAGAAAAATAAGAAGTTACATTTAGACTCTAAAAGGTGCATCATTGATTAATAAGAAATTAGTGTGTAGTCATTCCAGTAAAAACTAAGAAGTTACATTAGACTCTAAAAGGTGGCATCATTGATTAATAAGAAGTTAGTTAGTAGTCATTCAGCAAAACTAAGAATTACATTAGGCTCTAAAAGGTGCATCATTGATTAATAAGAAGTGTAGTAGTCATTCCAGTAAAAAACTAAGAAGTTACATTTAGCACTCTAAAAGGTGAATCATTGATTAATAAGAAGATTAGTGTAGTAGTCATTCCAGTAAAAACTAAGAAGTTACATTAGGCTCTAAAAGGTGCATCATTGATTAATAAGAAGTTAGTGTAGTAGTCATTCCAGTAAAAACTAAGAAGTTACATTTGACTCTAAAAGGTACATCATTGATTAATAAGAAGTTAGTGTAGTAGTCATTCTAGTAAAAACTAAGAAGTTACATTAGATTTTTAAATGTAAAAGGTAATAAAGGTTGAAGGTAATCAATTAAAGGATTAATGAAACAAATGTTACAAAATCAAAGCTATCGGTTCACACCATTCCGTGAAATATAAACCGCTTCGCGTGATGCTACTAAACTAGATAAACCAATTTAACCCCAGTAGAAATGTTCTAAAATACTTTAAAGCTTAAAGTCAAGATAAGAATTACAAATAAAATTCTAATTTATGCAATAAATAGATTTGCATTCATTTTAGTTTTAACTGTGTGGGTCTAATGCTTCGACTTACTGGGACTTAGATGCTTAAAAAATAACACCGGTTTATAGCGACAATAACTCTTGCTTTATTTTAAAATTACTTTGGTAAGCAATTTTCAACAATGACACGGTCGCCACCGGAAAACCTAAATCTTCTTGACAATAACCCGCGGAAGCCTACGCAGTTATTATCATATTTTTATGTGACACCTTTGACCGGCATTAATGACTCCGAAACTTTCATAAAACGGGTTAAATGATCGGATCAATTTGAAAGTGCCACGCATGTAACACTACTTAAGGCCAAAAATGTGCCATGTTTCATCTTATTATCAACATAAGTTCAATTCTTATCCAATGACATTGATACGATATTTTATAAAATCTTTAAAAATTAAAAAGTAATGTGATACAGTTGATAAAAACAAGAGTAGTAGTATTCTTACAGTATATCTATATAGTATCCCCTAAAATAATAGTATCCCTACAGTATCTCTATATAGTTTTCCCTAAAATAATAGTATCCCTACAGTATCTATTTATAGTATCCCCTAAAATAATAGTATCCCTATAGTATCTATTTATAGTATCCCTACAGTATCTATTTATAGTATCCCCTAAAATAGTGGTATCCCAATGGTATATATCTATATAGTATTCCTTATAATAATAGTATCCCTACAGTATCTCTATAAAGAATCCTCTATAATAATAGTATCACTGCAGTATCTCCATCTAGCATCCTCTATAATGATTGTATCCCTACAGTATATCTATACAGTATCCTCTATAATAATAGTATGCCTACAAGTTATTTATTGTTTGGTTTTTATGATTAAGATATTCTGAAGATGCCCACAACGATGGATGAAATATATTAAGTACAAAGTAAAGTCTTTGTATTTTCTTGTAGAATAAAAACTTAATTTTGTAAGTAGAAGTTTACAAATACAATTCTACAAAATTACTGGAGCCAATATAAAGAAATTGTTGCATAAAATTAAAATCGAAATAATATTTTGGATGAAAATATAAATTGAAAACAGTTAATCATAGATATTCCATGAAACGACGTCATGGAATTTCATTGGACGTAGTTGAGAGAAACACGAACAAGTAGTGGGACTTTCCACTTTTATTTTTAAACTGGTTAAACGTTTGGAAATTAATTTTAGAAAATTACGTCTATTAAAATTTAAATATTAAAACGTTTCTACATGTAAATAAAACGATGCTTTTACCTAATACCATAGAGATATTATTACTAGAGGGGCCCTAGAGGTTAAATTTTGAAACATCGAAAAAGTAACCTGACCACCTTCGCTTACAATTATAATCAAATAATCTGTACCAAATTATAATAACTTATAACTTATATTATAACGTTAAAAATACAAATCAAAACAGAAACAGTGTACGGGAGCCGAAATCAATTGATTTATTATAAGCTTAACTCACTCTTGAAGGAGGTTTCATTGAGGTTACACAGAGCCCCTGAGAGCCCCAGAAAGATGTTTCAAGCATCTCAATGTATTGAGATAAGCTATGCCTCCTGTAGTATATATCTCAATGCCTAATGTGATGTAGAAATGCATACAGTAGGGGTGGGGGCGCGGGACACAGTGGTCCAACTCCCCCGGAATTAGCTGTTTTAGAAGTGCCTGCTTTAAGTTCACCGTTTCTCCACTAGAGGCAGGTCGGTTCACCGTGTACAGCATACATAAATTAATTATTTCTTTATTTTCAAGATTAAAATTATTTAAACGGATCTTTAACAATGTTAAAAATTGAATTAATTATTTTAAATGTTAAATTTTTATAAAATATAACAAAAATAAAAATGTGTTATTTTTAACTAGACCTGATATCATGATAACCATGACGTTCAGAAATGAATTAATTTGCGTGTTCATTGTGTTTCTATTTGTCCTTATAAAGGAAAAAAATGCTAAATTTAACTTATTTTTCAAACAAATAATCTTATAAGCAACTAAAATTGTTCATATAAGTTAAAAATTGTCTTGTTTGCGTTGTTTCAAAACACAGACGTCTCAATTTAAAACTGATGACAATATTACTGTACTAGGTGATAACTAGCGCTCGGTGCGGTAGCTGATGAAACTAGCCCCTGTTTATAGGACCGCCTCAAACCAGGGAATTGGACACCTGTGTCTTGCGCCCCCTACTGTATGAATTTCTGCATCGCTTTACTTTTACCTACTAATTATTTAAACAAACCTGAAGAAATTGATATTAATTAAAAAGAAATAAGAAATAAAGAGAGAAAACGTTTATTTGAAAATCACATAGCAAAATTAATAGGGTATATTTGTTTACAAAAATAAATGTATACCTTAAGGCATCATTGGCCGTCAGAGGGAGAGAAGACATTTTTTTTATAATTAATATAGTTTAAAAATATGTGTATTTTTTTGATATAAAATATTTTTTTTTAATTTAAATACAACGAACTGCGTAGGCTTCCGCGGTTATTGTCATGAAGATTTAGGTCTTCTGTTGGTGACCGCGTTAATGTAGATGAAGAATCCGACGTTTCCCTTCCACTGTGGGAGGCATCTTCAGGGATATAGGGACATTATGGAATGAAACACAATGAACTTAGTAAATCTACATCAGTTCTTAGTTCTCTTTTCTTCATCTACATTAACGCGGTCACCACCGGAAGACCTAAATCTTCCTAAATACAACGTTTCAACTTTTCTTAATTTATACTGTAGGCATAAAGGAAAAGTATAGTGATTTTTTTTTTATTTACATGCAAGCATCTAAAAAACCAGTACTTTTATAGTTTGAAGTGTCCTACTGTCAGAAAAAACTTGTGAGTACTTAAGGTGTTTAAGAACAGTTAGGAACAGCAGGGAAAACTGTTTATCATCAGACGCCTTGTTACCCCGGCTTCTTTTAAATATATGCTTATTCTAGTTCAGTTTGGCCCATTTGCTATCTGATTAAACTGTTGTTGTGTGAGTGCTCTGGCTCCTAGGTACTTCATTCTAATATGAGAAAACACGGAACAATCTCCTAAAAAATGGTCAGAAGTTTGATTTGCATAGTACAGAGAGAGCACCTGGCTTCCTCCTTATCTTAATTCCAAACTTTTTCATTTAATTTTAGAGTGCCTGCACTAAAACAAAAAATCCACCTAATATTCTCCATACTGTATTAATTAGTAAAGTAATTATTATTATTACTATATAAATACTTGTAGGAAGTATAAAAGGAGGAGTCTATGCATCGAGCAGTGCACTCATCGAGTATTTTATGCTAAGTTGGTTCGCTAGATACTCCATTTGTACCACCTATGCATTTTTATTAGACCAGTCCTTTTCAATGACCATGTTATATTTTTTGCGAGTTGGTCCCAAAAGAGGAACCATCTTGCATTAGTTCATACACTCTATACTTATCTTACTCTAAAAAACGTATTCTTGGGAGCAAGACTAGAAGCAAGCCTATATTCTGAGTAATGGCAAAGAATATTTGAGTTGTGGACTTAAAGTATATAGTCTTATTTGTCTATAAAGGACATTTGAAATTATGTTAAATATTTGTTTGTTACGAACTGACAACTAGACTACATTATTTTATACGGTTTTCTACAAATCCGTAACACTCTTTTTAAAAAAAATAAAAATAGGAAGATAACTCAGAAGAGAGAATGAAAATGACAAATGGAACCTGAAGAGATTTAGACAGCATTCAACAGATGCTCGGATCTTATCTTATCTACCAAGACGTTCCAATTTCCTTCAAAACGTCAAAAAGTCTTCTCTCTTACATGTTTGAAAAAATACTATCATTTATACTGCAGGTATAATAAAAGTATAAAGGAAAAGTTTTGTTATTGGACATAAAGTCTAAAACCGAGATTTTACTTGAATGATCCATTTTAGCTATATTTTTGTCGTTTGTCTGTATGTGTGTCTCTAACAAAGAGACTGCCCGTATTCAAAGACATCTTCCTAACATTTTCCTTGTTCCTTAAGGAGAATGTTAGGAAGATGTCTTTGAATACGGGCCTAATACTATTAGAGGGAGTACAGAACCTGATAAACACAGTGATAAGGGGTCTGGAAGTGAGACAGTTTCCATAGGTGGCGTAACTGTACTTACCCCTAATATAGTCTCCCTAGAGAGAGACTAGATACTCCCCCACTCCTCTACAACTCCTATTGTAGCATGCACTCTTCTAACGGCGGAGAAATGTCAGTGATGCCATATTAACCCACTTTATTCAACACTAGCAATTAAAGAATACATGCAATAGATAATAATTAAAACTTATTTTAAATTCATTTTACTTGATTTAAAACAAAATAGTCGAAAAATAATGTAATATTTACGTGAAATAGTTTTAGGAAAACTAAAAAAAATTGACGTCACCAATGTACAGTTACGGCACCTAGCTACCCAAGGAATGATAAGAGCTGTTGTATCCTCCCTCTAATAGTATTACTCTTTGGTCTCTAACCATCGACACACTCACTTAGTGTGTGTATGTTTAATAGTTAAGCTAGACAAATACACAGTACGAAAATCAACCTTTAGGTCCAAACCAAAAGGTTGATTTATTTTACGCTTTTGTTTCGTTATTTTTACTTTTTCTCACCTACTAAGGTAAAGTATGGTGTTCAACCTAAACCTGTGTGTATGTGGTGTCTTTTATCATCGTAGCGTCCAGTTCATTTACGCTAGAGAGTTGAACCTTTGAACAAAAACTAGATCATAGGTTTAGTTGTGCTATTCGGAAAATATTTTATTATGACGTCTTTAACCCGCAATAATGACTCAGTAAAAATTACAAATGATCATAAAACGCGACAAAATGTTGATGTTGTATAAGACTAACATATGTGCCAAGTTTCATAATATTATCAGCATTAGTTCAAATGTTAAATAAAAAATCGGAAAATAATCTAATTGATAATCTAACCTAATCTAATCTATACGTAACAAATAAGTACAAGTTTGGTTTCAATGAGACAAATATCTATGATTTTTGTTTAATCATATAAGTTAAGCAGCATCAAGCGTGGTCAGAGTCTGGATGGGATGCAGGAATGAAACAGATGTGTTTACTATCTGAAGACGAGCAGTTGAAGGAAAAATTTTATAACTTGTATATTCTGGGGACGATCGAAGCGAGTCCCAAGTAGAAAGGATGAGCGTAGCGAATCCAATGTGACGAGGAAAAGTTCCGAGGTACCCCGTACCCGATTTTTTGTAATTTTTTGAATTAAACTAATTATGACCCATACTGACCTTTGACAAGCGCTATCGATAGACAGACGACAACTGCAACGATCTTCATTTTTGTCTCTTTCAAATGTAAAATAAAATTTAATAAATTCTACTCCACAATTGAGGACATCGAATACAAATTTTTTAGATGTACCAAAAATAAATTTAAATTAGTTTAATAAAAAGTTTTAAAAATGTATTTTTTGCTGTAGAATAAAAACTCTGACAGCCTAGAAGCTCTATAATTGTTAATATGAGCTTTATGTTAAAATAACTTATCTTTGCTTATCTGACGCTTATTTTTTTTTACTTAGAATTATAATTAATAAGAAAAGCAGACAAATTAAACGCTAACTATCTCATTTTTGTTTAACATTGTTTTTATATAGAAAACAAAAACTCAAAGTATTTAATTAGGGGTTTCTCAACCATCACATGCTAATTGCTTTTTAAATCAATTTGTTAACGATCTATCACGAATAATGCTGGCACGGAGCGAACGGAGACTGATCTTCAACATTGACTAACGATTACTAACGATTTAATAATTAGGTGATGAGTTTGACCCCTTCCTCAATGTAGTATTTCCCCCACTCCATCATACCAATAAGATTTGTTTATAAACCTGTTATGAATTATTGTTCTCCGATCGATTAGAAAAATAATACCCGGGCTTTCCAGTTTTCCTGAGCTTTGTCCTTTTACTTTAATGGAATTTCACATAAGAAATCTAGATAATTAACTTAGAAATGACGCATGGTGAGACAAAACACGTTTGAGTTACGCTTGGTAAAATATAAAAGTATTTCTTGATAGTATAAGCGATTTGTTTTAGCTTAATTAGTCAAACCAGCCTACAATTAGCTAATCAGCTGCTTTTTTGGTGCAATCAAAATTTTGATCAACATTTGACTTTATTTTTAACTTTGAACTCATAGAGATATACACTAGAGGGGGCATAGCCTATCTAAATACATTGAGAGCCCTGAAACATCCTTTTGGGGCTCTCAGGGGCTCAGTATAACCTCATTGAAACCTCCTTCAAGAGAGAGTTAAAGTTATAATTAATAAATGTACTTCGGTTTCCCGCACATTGTTTGTGTGTTGATTTGTATTTTTAGCATTTTACTGTGTAAGTTATTGTAATTTTGCACTGATTATTTTATTATATTAATTAGCGCAGGTGGTCAGGTTGCTTTTTCGATGTTACAAAATTTAACCCATAGGGCCCCTCTAGTAATAAAATCTCTATGTTTGAACTTAATTAGTGTATCTTAACATAATAGTTGCAAGTGCCATAAGTAGCGGCTATTATAATCTTTAACTTTTTATATTTTTGATTGATAACAATTTTTTTCTCTTCAAATATTAATTTTTATATGATATGGAAAAATAATGATTAATTTATAGTTTTTTAATATAATTATAGTAATATCAATTGAATTAATGAAGATTAATTAATTAATTACTATATTAATAATAATATAGTAATAATATAATTACTATAATGAGAGTAATCGTAATTTAAGTTATATTTAAGGCAATACTTTCGTATTTATTTTTAAAAGAGAGAGAAACACTTTATTTATAAAAATTTACATTATATAGGGAGCTGTTCTTTTTTAAAGGATTGCTGAAACACACAGCACACTTAATCTATCTTATAAACAATTTTATCAAATTATTAATTTATAAATAATTATATTAGATCATGTAAATAATTACATTTAAGTTTTAACATTTTACATGTGTACATCTAAATAAAACTACAATTATTAGTAAATATGGTTATTTATAATACCTAGTGAGTCTAAAATTATATTTTCACCTATGAGTCTAAGAAAATTTGTCTAAAAAACACGTGACATAATTTGACTAGTTTCCTTTTTTTTAACCAAATAATTGTTACAATTATTTCACAGAATTTAATACAAACTTTTTAAATTAACGCGTTCATTAATGTCCAAAAACACGATAAAAAGTAAAATTAACTTAAGTTAATTTTACTAGTAAAATGAAATGATCCTTCTAGTATTTAACTTATTTCATGTTTAATTTCTTTGGCAACACTGATAATTTTAAAATTATCAGTGTTGCCAAAGAAATTAAACACGAAATAAGTTAAATACTAGAAGGATCATTCGCAGTTATTCCAATTTTAACAATTTTTATATTTTTGAGCCAACTATCAGCTGATAATGCAGGTGTGAATTCTTTTATTTAGTTTATCATATAAATTATGAGTTATTTAATAAAATATATGAGTTATTTAATAAATGTAGATTAAAGATCCAGTAGCTGCTTCGCAGAATGTGATCTTCGAACCGTTTTGTCCTGTAACGTGGTAAAATATTATTTATTATAATTAATTCACCGGGTGTAATATTAATTCCCAGAGAGTTGTTTACACTCTGATAAGAAATTAATTGAACTCCAGAGGTTCGGAGTTACCCTGACGGTGCGAGATGTGACTTCAGTTTTGGGTCAAGCCTCGTCCTTGTCACTAACTCCGTGTTTAATTTTATTTTGCCGTTTTTTCAGGCATGACAAGTATTCTTTTTAATTTCTTATAATCTTTTTAACTTGAATTGGTTCATATCACTATTTAACTTTATAGTTCTCTTTGGAATACTTTATTATTTTGCTTTTGTTAATTCATTTTCGATTAATTTTGATAGGCATTGATTACAATTGATAATACTAACTAAATACAAGAAGTAAACTAGCATACTTAAATAAATTGAGTTTAGAAATTTTATCTCCAGACAGTGATAATGTAAAGTTTATTGATTAGTTTTTGGGAGTAAAGAAGCACTTTTCACTCCCAAGGAGAAAAAGTTACTTTTTACTCCTTGGGAGTAATAATAAAATAGAGTAGAATAAAAAACGTTTCCTATTATTGGGTTATTTTAGCCAATTATATTACTTTTTTAGAGAAGTGGTATTCTTTAAATTTATAAACGTAACCAATCAATTTGTGGCAAACCTACGGAAAAAATTACTATTTTTTTTATTTTAAAAAATAACTCCAAATGACGCATTGTAAATTTGTATTATCTCTAAATGATGCAATGTAAATTAGTATTATTTCCAAATGATGCATTGTAAATTCTTATTATCTCCAAATGATGCATTGTAAATTAGTATTATTTCCAAATGATGCATTGTAAATTAGTATTATTTCCAAATGATGCATTGTAAATTCGTATTATTTCCAAATTATGCATTGTAAATTCGTATTATTTCCAAATTATGCATTGTAAATTCGTATTATCTCCAGAATAAATTTGTAGTAAAGATAGTATCTTTTTCGGTAATTTAATTATTCATAATTTACCATTTTAACCCTTACTAAGAAAAAGTATGTTAATAAAATAAATATAAAATCTTATCAAAGTTAATTTTATTTAAATTACTTAATTTTGTTGCCAAAATAAATTTTTATTTTAGTGTAAAGGCAAACAAGAAGAAGAACCCTCATTAAATATCACCCTCATAATGAATGAAAAAGGTTTTTCTGTTTATACCTTATGTATTTAAATTATCTTACGTCAGAGTGTGACCAAACAGCATAATTTGTTCATGTCGCACGTAAATAACCTTTCATAAATTATAAATTAATTAAAAATAAATTATTAAAACTAACGTAAAATTGGATTTTTTTAAAAATAAAGTATATATATTTTTTAATTAAAGTTTAATTGAATTATTGTATAACATAAGTTTTTATATATTTTGAATAGAATATTTTAGACGATGGCATAAAATAAAAACTCTTTTTAAAAAAAATTGTATCCTATTTTTTCCTTAATTATTATTTAGTTAATATAAATTATTGACAATGTCCTTAAAATGTATTTATATATCTTCCAATATGTTTTTAACGATAATTTCGTAGACATTTATTGAGCGAAATATATAGAAACAAATTGTAATTATTTGTTTAACCTGAGCTTGGCCCTTTACCTTTAGTACTATAGGGTCGCTCATGCGCAGTTTGAAAAGATCGATTTAGTCAGATGTAGAAACTGTAGAGTCAGTACGAGGAGCCTAACTCAGCGAGACTGTTCTCTAACTCGTCATCACAGGAGCAAACCTGCCATAACCGCTTCAATGAGGTAAATGAAGCAAATCAAATACATTTTATTGCATTAAAGCTTTTACCAAACCGTAAAACTACATCATTATAAAAAAACTAATCAAAACTAGATTTTATATTATAAATAACATCATTTATAAATAACAAAATTAACAACTTCATAAAGGAGTGTAAACATCTTACTTATATTTTATTCTTGGTCATTTTTTACTTTTTCTCATTTATTATGTATAGATATATAGAAAATTATTGTGTTTGCAAAAATATCCGAAACTGGGATGTCACCGGAATTATCCGTTTCCGGTGTTTTTAAGGCCTCCTGAGTGGTTTTCGCAAAGTTGTCTGTCAGTATGTGTGTGTGTGTCTGTGTCTGTTACCATCGTAGCTCCCAGTGTATTTATGCTAGAGAGTTGGAACTTTGTACGAAAATCAGTCTACCGCTGTAGTTGTTCTAAAATATGTTTTATGACGTAATTAAACGGAATGATGACTCAGCAAAAAATATGCGACTCAATTGAAATTTGGCACGCATATAGCAATGTATAAGACTAAAATATGTGCCAAATTTCATCTCATTATCAGTATTAGTTTAATTTTTATGGAATAACTTATGTACTTTTATTAAAAAAATTATAAAAAAAATAGGCAAATAATGCAATTGAGTACACAAAGTTTTGTTTTAAATCGACAAATATATTTATGGGTTTTGTTGCACCATAAAAGTTGAGCAGCATTGAGCGTGGTCAGTGCTGTATGGGTGACCGCTTAGAATAAACGGGTTGTGTTTACTATCTATAGCACGTCAGCTACGCGAGTCCAAAGACGTGTTGCAGCATAAATTTGGCGAATTGAGTATTTTTACGACAAGCGAAACGAGTCCGAAGTAGGGAGGATGAGCGTAGCGAATCCGATGTGATAAAAAGTTCCAAATATCCTGTACCGGATTTTTTTTTATTATTTTGTTTATATATTACTTATTTTTAAATTATTTTATTGTTCACATTCAATTCTGTGTGTTAAGTTTCTTTTAAAGTTATACTTGTCAATTAATGTTTGAATTATTAATACGTATGCAACTTTGACACGTTGGTTTTGTCAATTATTGTTTGAATTATTAATACGTATGCAACTTTGACACGTTGGTATTGTCAATTATTGTTTGAATTATTAATACGTATGCAACTTTGTCAAATTAGTTTAATTAATCATAGTTTAAATTATTAATAGGTATATAATTTTGACACGTTGATTTAGTCAATTATTGTTTAAAATATTAATAAGTATGCAACTTTGACAAATTAGTTTTATTAATCATAGTTTTAATTATTAATAGGTATATAATTTTGACCTATTGGTTTTGCCACTTTTTTAATGCTTCATAAACAGAACCCATTATTTTTTTATTACTCATGCAATAGAAACGAAAAGAAATAAAAAACCCGGCCAATGAAATCAATGACAGAGATTGCTCTTGCATGCAGCTAGAGTAATTCCATGTATTGGTGAAACTATTTTAGTGTTCTACGAACTTGCTGCAAGTGTTGAATTATTCGTGTTACTGGCCATATGCAAATCTCAAGTTCCAAGGGTTGTTAATAGAATATTTCATGTTGACCTTAAAGTGCATTTGACCTCCACATCATTTCAGGAAATGAAGTCAATAAAAATTAGTAAACGTGTAAAATTAGAAAGCACTGCCTCCAAGATAAATAGAAACCACGATCTAAAAAAATTAGTTTGTATTTTATAACAACTTATTGCTTTATAAGGAAATTTGCTTTTAAAAAATCGCTAATGTGGTGGCTCTTATAGCGGGAGATGGAACTAGAAATGTAACCAAAATTTAAAGGTCCCTTGTATTTTTTAAATAGGTTTTTAAAAACTTATATACATTAAATATATATATATATATATATATATATATAATATATATATATATATATATATATATGTGTGTGTGTGTGTGTGTGGTGTGTGTGTGTGTACTTGTATGTATGTATGTATGTGTTTAAAAGAGAAAAAGGAAGACACTAGAAGTATACTATAACAATAATAATAACTTACAGGAGGTGAAACGATGAGGTTTGATGGGTTTGAAAATCGACGTATGTCATCGTCAGTCAGAATAGGCAGGGGAATCCTATTCCTAGTTCCTATTCCTATATATAAATAAATAAATAACAATTTATTGCACATTAAGAATACAATTTACAAAACAAACAAATTAAAATTATTTTATGTTCAAATTGGCATTGAGCCGTGTGCCATTCCTATATATATATATATATATTTATATATATATAATATATATATATATATATTATATATATATATATATATATATAGATATAGATATAATATATATATATATATATATATATATATATATATATATATATATATATATATTCCTATCTTTCGACGAGCGTTAATAAGAGAAATAATAATAGTTTAAAATCAAACAAAAAAGAATGTATATGCGATAAATGGAATGTAACTGGTCGAGATCGATACGACCACTATACCTGACTAATAAGTCAAAAAACAGTGGTCAATTATCAGAAAACTTTTTATATATATATATATAATATATAATGTATATATAAAGGATATTATTTTTCGCCTCGAAAAAAGTCTTTATTTATGTTTTTGGAACGCTGAATTGAATGAAACCGGTCCACAGTCAATGCGACCTCTCTACGTGATCAAAAATATATTTTGTTAAAATAACACATTATTTTAATAACTTCTAACTACAATAGCTTGCATTTTTGACTATTGAATGTATAAAAATATTTGGGTTTTCTTAAAGGGCAATGATAAACAAAGTTTTCCCCCAGAAGGGAGAAAAAGTGGACTTTTCTCCCTATTTTTTTAAGCGAAAAGTACATCATTACACCCAATTCTAAAAAGGAGGGAAACATGAACTTTCATGTTTCCCGGATTATTTAGCCCTTTGATAGCACACTCGGCTATTACTTAAAATCTCATGGTTCAATTCCAACAAAACACATTTTGTTTTTATCAATTTACACTTATTCATTTAGCGATTTTTTTTTTCTTTCAATTAATTTTTTTTTTACGTACTAGCTACACGTTATTTTTCGGCTTATTATACAAAAAAAACGTTTATTTATAAACATAATCAAAAAAATAGTCTTAAATACTGAAGACTTTCAGAGCCGCCATATTTAAAATTAATTTGTTTTGTTGTTATTTAAAATGTATCAGTGTTGCCTGGATTTTAACGAAAATTAAGTTGGCTACTCTGTTTACCTCCATGACTTTGCAATATCAGCTGTTTTATATTCTCTTTTATTTGCAATTTAGATTTGTTTACCTTTTTTATCAGTTAATTAAAACAATTACTTTTCGTGAATTCATTTATCCATATTATATTCAGTTGTAGTTTATAACGGGTACCGTTAAATATATTGTTTCTTTTTTCATTATTTTACAAAAATGAATGTTGAGAAAGACGATTCAAACATTGTAGATTTTGACGATTTGTTTCCTTCGGATGATAATGTTTCAACGTCAAATGATCTTTCACATGAAGCAAGTATTGTAAGGTCTAATTTAATGCCATTAAAATCAAGAGAACGATATAGTAAAGTTTACAACGATTTTATGAAGTGGCGTGACGATTGAAACATAAAAGTAGTTAATGAAGATAGTCTTCTTGTTTATTTTGATAATCTTTCAAAAAATAAAATAGCTTCAACGCTGTGGTCTATTTACTCTATGCTGAAGACAACTTTATTAATGAAGGATAACATTAATATTAAACCATATGGGACTCAAATATCTTTTTAAAACGTCAAAATGACAAAGGTCATGATGAAGGTAATAAAATTACCTTTATTTTGTTGATTTTCTGTTTATTTTCTCCCTTCTAGGGGAAAAACCTTGTACGTACCACGGGAGAAATGAGTCTTTACACTCCGCTATATTTAACTCCCTCCGCTTCGCCTCGGGATTAAATTGCATGGTTCCCTCGGCTAAAGCCTCAGGAACCAAATTTATAAACCCCTCGGCTTCGCCTCGGGGTTTAAACATTATGGTTCCCACGGCTAACGCCTTTGGAACCAACATAAACGCTAGGGCGTAATGACTATGTTTTCTCCCTTGGTACGTAAATAACTATTTCTTACGTTCTAGGCTAAACTTTTGCTCATCTCTTACTTACTCTAATGCCCTACCATAAAAATTTCATAAAATTCAATTTTCGCAAAACATCATTTTTCATGTAAATTTTTGGGCAGTATTTCGAAAATATTTGACATAGTAATTAGTTGGCCCTTTCCAGCTTTCCAACAAGATCAATTTCATCTTTCTAGCTTGAACAGTTAAAAAGCTATTAACGATTTTATGATGTGAGGTCAAATATTTTTTAAAAATATTATTTTTAAATTTGACCTTGTGGGACAAAAATTGGAGATCGGGGTTTATATTATAGATCGTTTTTTGTTAAGGAGTACTATCACCTCCTTCTTTGGTAGACACTTTATATGAAACACCATATTATATATATATATATATATATATATATATATATATATATATATATATATATATATATATATATATATATATATATTATATATATATATATATATATATATTATATATATATATATATATATATATTATATATATATATATATATATATATATATATATATATATATATATATATATATATATATATATATTATATATATGTGTGTGTGTGTGTGTGTGTGTGTGTGTGTGTGTGTGTGTGTGTGTATATATATTTGTGTTTGTGTGTTGTGTTGTGTGTGTAAATAATATATAAATTTATGTACATAATCGAGTCACGTTGTCCATGTTGTTTCCATTCCACATTCGTCATGTTTCCCAATTTGTTTTGGGAATTCCCTAGAAGGGAAAGGTCTAACATGATGAAAGGGTCAACGCCCTGCAATGTCCTTTTGCACTTTTTGTGAATTCCAATGAAAAATACAAACGTTTTTATTAATTATTTATGTATGGAATTCCTCAGTTTGTAAACAAAATAAGAGGCCTTTAGACTCGTAACCGCTACGCAGCGTCGGCGCTGGGGAGTGCTTCGCGGCCCTCGCGCCTTTAAACATTGTTTGAAAAACAATTTCTGGCGCGGAAAACAATTCGTTCGCAAGCCGGGCGAATTTTGTTAAATTTTTCGAAGTATATATTTAATACGCAAAAAATATAATAAAAAATAAGCATATTTATCCCTCAAATTAAACTATACGCAGCACAGCATTGTTTACTCTCATTTGAAGCTCAGCTACTTTTTAGTGCATTTTCTTTGAAAAATCAGTAAAATATTTCTACTGGAAAATATCAGTTGCATTTTTCAAAGAAAATGTGCATAATTATCCAGTTGGTTATATAAAACTATGCCCCTTAAATTGGCAGTGCCCTTAAGCGCATTTCCTTCGAGAAATGCAGACAAAAATGATTAACGACCAGTGCTTGATACTTGAGTAACTGTTTCAGTTATAAAGCATAAACCGGAATATTAAGCAAGAAATGGGTTGTTAAGCACGAAAAGACGCATTCCAAACGAAATCCACCCGGCATGCGGACTACCGCGCTAAAAATATTGTGTAGTTATTAATAACTTATATTACATAAATAAAACGATAAACAATTATCGTCTTTACTAGGATTCGAACCTAGGCACTCTGACTTTGAGTACGTTGAGTAGTCGTATCATTTCCGGACTATTGTCATTTAACTCATATGCCACAAAAAACATCTTCAATGGCCCCCCACTTAAAATTGTAGTTTACATTAATAAGGATCTTTTTGTCAACGAAAAACATAAACCGTGAATTTTATCGATTTTTTAAAAAATTTGCTGACTCAGCAAACCGGTGTAAAACGTTACAAAAACCTTTTACAATAAGGTTGATTTTTTACCAAATATAATTATAAAATATGTATCTGTTCGAAAGATAGCGAGTTTACAAAAAAATGTCTATATATATATATATATATATATATATTATATATATATATATATATATATATATATATATATATATATATATGTATATGTATGTATGTAATGTATGTATGTATGTATTGCAAAACGTATTTTTCTGGATCAGGGACCACTAAAACGGAATTTTGTCGTGGTCTGAGGTTTGACTCCCGCTATGATGCCTATCCCATTAGCGAATTTATTCCAAAGGTAATTCGCTAAAAATGTTCATATCTACTTAAAGTAAAGTTGTAAAAGTCTCGTTAGCCAGAAATATAAGCAGAAAACAAAGTAATAAAAAGTATTATTGGCAGGGGTTTGCTGTCTGTACTGCTCGTTTCTAAGTCCCCTGCCAGTTGTACCAACTTTAACTGCTGTTTTGCACTCAGTGCTTATTTGTTTTGTGTGTAAGTAAGTATGTGAAGTCGTTTTACTTAATAATGTTAAATTCTTATAATTTTTTTTTAAATTTGTAAGAAATGCCTTCCCTTTATTGCTCGTTTGTTGATTAATATTGTGATTCTCTCTTCTTTCTATCGAAGAAGATACTAAATAAACATTTCGTTTTTATTTGGTTCTATCTATGTAAATATGTGGATGGATCTACCCAAAACCCATATCAACAGATAATAGTAATCTTTCAGCCTATTTTGGTTTGTATGTGTGGATACATTCCATTTAAGTAAATAATATCTTCGTGAAACAGTAGTGGATATATCTTAGTGCATTTGTTACATGTGTGGAAGTATTGATACATGTATTTGATATAGTATTAGTATTTCTGTATATTTAATCCCCGTTTATCCTTGTATATTGGGTAAATGTATACACCTAAAAACTGCTTGTGTTAGTATGTTGTAAACATGTTAGATAGGACCAATAACTTGTTGACTATGTGGAGCATCCCTGGAGTTTATGTTCTAGATATGTTTGATAACTTATTGCAAACACTGTTGAATCCTAAATCTTCTTCTTTATAAACCTTTGAACCGAACAAACTCTGTTACAATATAATTTCTCTCGTCATGATTTCTTCTTTAAATTAAATTCCTTTGCATTCTGCAAAGGAATAACTAGAGTAGAGAGATAACTATTAAAATAATTCATAAATATCATGTTATAGGTGGAGGCAATGAAAAGAAATGCGCCATTCGGTGCCAGTCCAGTTCAGCAGTATTACGGGGTGAGTCAAATGTAAGCTAACACATCGCTTTCCTTATTTTCATTTTATTCCACTGGGGAAACTGTATAGTTTTTATAATTAGAGATAATCTCTCCGAAATTTTACAATTTTAGAATAATTATACAGGGAGAAATGTCATTTTTGTAGACTTCCATAATTACTATTAGAAAAGAACGACTTTATTTCTACAATTTTTTTAAACAGGAACAATATATAACAATATATTGAATCATCTTCAGTAAAGACTAGAAAACTAAAGTACAAAATAATAAGACAGGAACAAAACATATTTTATCTACTCCTTGTATTGTAAGTTCTACATACAGTCTTGTTATCTTACACTGTAACTGTACTTTTACTCCCTAGGGAGGAAAAGTGAAAGTGTTGCCAACATGACAGAATTTTTTAGTAAAAATTTTAGGATTTTTTTCGGTGTTATGTTGGTACTACGGGTAGAATATACAATATACACACGCTAATGTTTAAATTACAAATATAGTATTACACATTAATCTATTGACAGCTTACAATAAAATAATGTGAAGATAGTGGCTTTATTCTCTCTTTATCAGAGTAATTGACATGGTAAGAATAAACTAAACTAACACAATAACAATTAAGGAGCTAAAGAATATATTAATAGTTGTTAGTATTAGTTCTCTAGTCGTAGATAAAATTTAATATGCAACAAGGGATGAAAGTTTTCAGCTCTCGTATTGTCTCCCTCATCAAGCCTCGGGAGCCAAAATGTTAGTTAACTCCCTCGGCAAGCCTCGGGAGCTTAAAGATCTTAAAGAGACAAATATAACTTAAAACATTTAATAAAACCGGTCTTAGATAGCAAAAGGGTAACGGAATAAAAGAATCTATATTTAGTTGACAAGGACTACTTTTAATATAATTTTAATAAACAACGTTAAACTACAATTAAAAATGCTTAAAATATTGTAATGCACCGATATTTATATTAGTACTTTAGGAATAATCAATTATTAATTAATAATAGAACATAATATTTCAGCAACCGGATGTATTGCCAACTTTTTTTAGAAAATTGTATATTGTTAGGGTGACAGCATTACTTAAGACCACCAGTGAACCGCTTTTCGTGATATCAGTAGTGCTCCTTCTATATATAGTATTATTCTAAGATTAAGGGTTAGGGATTCTACGAGTACCTCACATTGCGCAGGATAGGATCTATTTGCTTAACGTCCCTTTTGAAGGAACTGTACGTGTTAAGATTTCCATGAGGATCTGACTAGGATCGAACCCGGACTTTTTGGGTAGCAAGCACACGTTTTAAACGTTACACAAACCCCTCCCCCCTCGGTTGGATAATCACATCTCATCTACATTTGAAGTCACTCAGGGTGATGGATTTGAAATAAACCAGTACCTCCATCTACAATTTATATTTCAATAAAAAGTTTCTACTTGTATCACTTAAAAAATTATTACGGTTCCTTGCTATTTTAGAAATTTCGACTGCAATCCATTAAGGCTGATTTTTTTACTCAACCAACAACTAATTTATCAAGCACAAAAAGTAATTTTTCTAACCCTATTCCCCCTAAATAAAGTATTAAGGGGTGTATTTAAAAACCATCCCTAAGATTAAAACTTTAAAAATAAATATAAATTATACTCAGAGAACTTTTAAACCGTCTTACATTTTAAAAGATACATTAAAAAACTTTTTTTAAGAATATAATTTGATGCTGTCTTAGCTACCTCATTTTCTTTGTAGCCTAAGGCGCTAGAAGGTTTGTCTATGCTTCATTGTGTTTTCATTATAATAGATACAACTACATAAAAGATGGAATATTTTAAACGTTTTATAACATTTTTTAAAGACATACATATGAAAAAACCTATATCCATATACGCAAGTTAGTCTAAGTTAAGTGTAAGTTACGACACAAGCTCTGAAAAGATAAACAGAGTGTAAAACATAAAAGATGTTAATGTGAGTATAGTTATGTCTACATACACAAGTTAGTCTACGTTAAGTGTAAGTTACGACACAAGCTATGAAAAGATAAACAGAGTGTAAAACATAAAAGATGTTAATGTGAGTATGGTTATGTCTACATACACAAGTTAGTCTAAGTTGAGTGTAAGTTACGACACAAGCTCTGAAAAGATAAACAGAGTGTAAAACATAAAAGATGTTAATGTGAGTATAGTTATGTCTACATACACAAGTTAGTCTACGTTAAGTATAAGTAACTACACAAGCTATGAAAAGATAAACAGAGTGTAAAACATAAAAGATGTTAATGTGAGTATAGTTATGTCTACATACACAAGTAAGTCTAAGTTAAGTGTAAGTTACGACACAAGCTATAAAAAGATAAACAGAGGGTAAAACATAAAAGATGTTAATGTGAGTATAGTTATGTCTACATACACAAGTTAGTCTAAGTTAAGTGTAAGTTACGACACAAGCTATAAAAAGATAAACAGAGGGTAAAACATAAAAGATGTTAATGTGAGTATAGTTATGTCTACATACACAAGTTAGTCTAAGTTAAGTGTAAGTTACGACACAAGCTATGAAAAGATAAACAGAGGGTAAAACATAAAAGATGTTAATGTGAGTATAGTTATGTCTACATACACAAGTTAGTCTAAGTTAAGTGTAAGTTATGACACAAGCTATGAAAAGATAAACAGAGGGTAAAACATAAAAGATGTTAATGTGAGTATAGTTATGTCTACATACACAAGTTAGTCTAAGTTAAGTGTAAGTTATGACACAAGCTATGAAAAGATAAACAGAGGGAAACATAAAAGATGTTAATGTGAGTATAGTTATGTCTACATACACAAGTTAGTCTAAGTTAAGTGTAAGTTATGACACAAGCTATGAAAAGATAAACAGAGGGTAAAACATAAAAGATGTTAATGTGAGTATAGTTATGTCTACATACACAAGTTAGTCTAAGTTAAGTGTAAGTTACGACACAAGCTATAAAAAGATAAACAGAGGGTAAAACATAAAAGATGTTAATGAGTATAGTTATGTCTACATACACAAGTTAGTCTAAGTTAAGTGTAAGTTACGACACAAGCTATAAAAAGATAAACAGAGGGTAAAACATAAAAGATGTTAATGTGAGTATAGTTATGTCTACATACACAAGTTAGTCTAAGTTAAGTGTAAGTTACGACACAAGCTATTAAACCATAAAAGTAATGTGAGTATAGTTATGTCTACATACACAAGTTAGCTAAGTTAAGTGTAAGTTATGACACAAGCTATGAAAGATAAACAGAGGGTAAAACATAAAGATGTTAATGTGAGTATAGTTATGTCTACATACACAAGTTAGTCTAAGTTAAGTGTAAGTTATGACACAAGCTATGAAAAGATAAACAGAGGGTAAAACATAAAAGATGTTAATGTGAGTATAGTTATGTCTACATACACAAGTTAGTCTAAGTTAAGTGTAAGTTATGACACAAGCTATGAAAGATAAACAGAGGGTAAAACATAAAAGATGTTAATGTGAGTATAGTTATGTCTACATACACAAGTTAGTCTAAGTTAAGTGTAAGTTACGACACAAGCTATGAAAAGATAAACAGAGGGTAAACAAAGATGTTAATGTGAGTATAGTTATGTCTACATACACAAGTTAGTCTAAGTTAAGTGTAAATTGCGATAAAAGCTATGATAAGTTGAATCAAGCAAATGTCAATTTGTAACAGTTAAGTATCGAGCGTGGTCATCGCCTGGATAGGTGGCCGCTGGAAATAAAAAGGATAAATTTATTGCGGAAGAAAATTATCTTATAAATTTATTTATAAGATAAATTTATCGCATATAAATTTATGCGAAGGATAAATTTAGAGCGAAGCGAGCGAGTCCAAAGATTTGTTGCAGTATAAATTTAACGACTTAATTATGCTGTGTGGACGAGTGAATCGAGGCCAAGGAATTAAGGATGAGCGTAGCAAATTTGATTTGATGAGAAAAAGTTCCGAGGTACGCCAAACCCGATTTTTTTTTATAATAACGTCCTCTACCATTTAGTATTTTGATACTATCTCTACCATTTAGTATGATACTATCTCTATTATTTAGTATGTACTATGTCTACCATTAGTAGTACTACCTCTATTATTTAGTATGATACTACTCTATATTTAGTATGTCTACTATATGTTAATACTATCTCTATTATTTAGTATGATACTATCTCTATTATTTAGTATGATACTATCTCTGATACTATCTCGTATTAGTATGATACTATCTCTATATGTATATTTGATTACTATCTCTATTATTTAGTATGATACTATCTCTATTATTTAGTATGATACTATCTCTATTATTAAGTATTCATACTACCTCACTCGTTTAGTATTATAAGACTTGTAAATATTGCTACTATTATACGTATCTTGCTTTTTATGCAATTATCTTAGTGGTTTATTCCTCTTCTTCTAGCTGCTGCATTAGATTAGAATAATGCGGGTAATAATGTCTTGCGGTGGAGACAGCGACGATGAGGAAGTAAAAGTCCCTACTTCCCCTTTCACTTCATGAGCGACATATAACTCCGTTGTGTTCAATAGGGACATTTAGGCCCGTATTCAAAGACATTCATTTTCCTACATTCTCCTAACATTTTCCTAAATTTCCTAACATTCTCCTAACATTTTCCTAACATTCTCCTAACATTTTCCTAACATTCTCCTAACATTTTCCTAACATTCTCCTAACATTTTTCTAACATCTCCTAACATTTCCTAACATTCTCTAACAACATTCTCCTAACATTTCCTAACATTTTCCTAACATTCTCCTAACATTTTCCTAACATTCTCCTTGTTCCTTAAGGAGAATGTTAGGAAAATATTAGGAAGATGTCTTTGAATACGGGCCTTAGTCTATAAATACTCAGATTAGAGTATTCACTACCTACTCAAGTACTTCAGTAAGTACTTACTTAGACTAGAATATCTACTCAGCTACTCTAGCACTGCAATAGGTACACATTAGAAGTACAAGTACTACAAGTAGATACTTACGTACAATCAGTAAATGTATAAAGTCAGACTAAAGGTACCGTCTCAGACTTGCTCAAGAACTACAAAAGGAACTTAATTAAGGTAAAATTAGTACAAGTAGGTACTAACTTAGAGCAACTCAAGTACAAAGTACATAATAGTACTAACTTAGAGCAACTCAAGTACATAATAGTACTAACTTAGAGCAACTCAAGTACATAGTAGTACTAACTTAGAGCAACTCAAGTACATACCAGTACTAACTTAGAGCAACTTAACAGTACTAACTTAGAGCAACTCAAGTACATAACAGTACTAACTTAGAGCAACTCAAGTACATAACAGTACTAACTTAGAGCAACTCAAGTACATAACAGTACTAACTTAGAGCAACTCAAGTACATAACTAAAAGTACATTCTCAGTCTGGAGTATTCTTTCAGACCTGAAAGCCTCTAGTAATACTCTAACTAGATAACATATAACCAGAGTACGGTCAATGAAACAATTTTTAAATTGATATGGCAAATTCGGTGCGATATCCGACTTAAATCAGAGATGGGTTTAACCATAGAGGCATCAACATCACTTTTGAACGATGTCTATAGTTATAAGACTTGTCTGCCTCGGCATCACAAGATACTTATCACCGTCACTGAGTGACGTCATGGATCAATCTTAAACAATCATAAAGGTATAGTCTTGTTTTAGGGGAAAGAGAGAAAAATAAATAGATAAATACAACAGAAAATAGGAAAAACTAATTATTAAGTTGTTCTTCGATTTAAGACTTAAGGCGAAGTCCCAATTAATTAGTTAATTAAAATTAATTAATTTTTTAAATGAGGATTTTGGTCTTCCGGCGGTGATCGCTTTAACGTAGATGAGAAATCCGACGTGATAAAACACAATGCTCTGCTACTCTGAACTGGATTCAGTTTTGTAGAGCATCGTGTTTTCATCCATTATGTCTTACAACCCTGAAGATGTCTCCCGTTTCGCTGAAGTGGAAGCGAAAGGTCCGATTTATCATCTACATTTTTATTAACTTTTTTATGTTTATTTATACGTTTATAACTTTTTTAAAGATAAATCTTTGAACGTTAAATACTAATCAGATGCATACAAACAGCCCAATAATTCCGAATTCAACCAAAAAAGCAAACACGTAAAGGTAACGCTATGGATCAATCATAAAGAAGCTATGGATCAATCATAAAGAACCTCTAAATCAATCACAAAGTACCTATAGATCAATCATAAAGAAGACATGAATTAGTAAAACGGAAATTGTTTTTATTTAAACCTATCATTTGAAAAAGCCATAACTTGCTAGATTTCTCTTGCCAACTCATTCAGGCCAAGCATTTTTTGCGAATTTTCACCAGTTTGCTTCAGATGTTGAAAATAGAGGGAAGGTAAGAGGATCGATTCCGTTTGGATTCCTGATTCCAAATTTCTACATCAAAACTAAATTTTTTACCCTTTAATATGATTTATAACAACTCTCAAAGCTGTTTGTTAAAGCACCTTAGAAAAACAATAACTCTCAAAGCTGTCTGTTAAAGCACCTCAGAAAAAACAATAACTCTCAAAGCAATCTGTTAAAGCACCTCAGAAAAAACAATAACTTTCAAAGCAATCTGTTAAAGCACCTCAGAAAAACAATAACTATCAAAGCAATCTGTTAAAAGCACCTCAGAAAAACATAACTATCAAAGCTATATATTAAAGCACCTCAGAAGCATATTCAACAGAGAAACAGAGATCGGCAACTTTTTCTACCTGTCAACGCGGTTTTTTTTATCGGAAACCTTATGCATCCAAGAAACTATTACCACAAGTCATACAAATGATGCTTAAAAATGAATGCTTGATCTGTCTTTAATGTATTTTGCATTTTTTTAAATAATTCATTATAGACTTCGGAATATGATTTCTCGTAACTGCGATATAAATAATGTTATTTACATATCAGAGGGAGAGGGAACCACTTATTAACTAATTGTGCTATTTATCCATAAGGAGGTATAAAACACAATGCTAACACACGTGTTAGCGTTTTAAACGCTTGCTTATCAAACCACGTCTCGCCAAAGCAAGTAAAACAAGTACCAGTGAAACGTTGGGATAATTATAAAATAAATTAATATTATTGTAGGAAGGCAGTCTTGGTAAATTTTAATTATATATTTGATACAAAATATCGGTCCAAGAAATCTACTCTTTTGTGATACCGTTTACTGATCGAAACAGGCATTATGCGTAAGAGGAAGCGATAAACACCCCTTAGCCATTCTAAACCCCTATCCAATCAGGTTAATGATGAAGATTTAGGTCTTCCGGTCTGACCTTGTCTTCATGGACAAAGATTATAGCCATGATAAGGGATAATAGGGTTGACGGTCCAAGGTCATAGAAAGTTATAAATAGGGCCTCCATCGCCCCATCTTCAGTCCAGTTTTGTAGAGCATTGTGTTTCTATCCATGATGACCTACATCCCTGAAGATGTCTCCCACAGTGGAAGCGAAACTATTCTTCATCTACATTGACGCGGTCACCACCGGAAGACCTAAATCTTCATGACAATAACCGCGGAATCCTCGCAGTTTATTATCAGGTTAATGATGTGTAATAAAGTATGTCCTCCGCGAGATATTTCACTAAAAACTACAATAATATAACTATCAGGTAATTCTGACACAAACGATAGTTATAAAACGAAGACGTTTGCTGTCACGATTCTGTATGCTGGTTAAAATGATGACTATTGCTATTCTATGCTATGTGTGTGTTGTCCAGTTTATAACGATTGTTTTGGTCTCTGGATTCGGACTACTGGCTGTCATCGCTTGCTGGCTCCGCCGCAACTGCAGGTTCGCTTTAGGCTCTTATCCAGAATATAATCTTTCCTAAGTTGTTCAAATTGTTAATAAATAAAGGAATTTGAAAGGAATAATAAAGAATTTCCCCTTTGTTCCCCCTTCCTTTTAATTTGCTTTATTTTATTTTATTTTTTTTGGGGGGGGGGGAGAATATAAATGTGGGTATAATTTAACTATAAAAATAAATTATAAAGACAGATGTCCCATTCTTTATGAAAAAAACGTTTTGTTAATACTTATTAAACTGAGCTTTGAAAAATTAAAATTGTCATCTTCAGAGGAAAGAAGATTAAAAATGGGTAATAAATTTTCACACGATAAACAAAAATATGCATATTTTATATATTGTTTTATATGTTATTTATCTGGCATATAAAACCAAAAACATTTATTTAACTAAATAATTTATAGCTGTGCTATCCAGAAAATAATTTTTATAATTAGTATAAGTAAGATTGGAAATGCTTTTAACTTTATTTAATGATACAATTCTAAAGCTTAAATTATATTTTTAAAATTAGTTATTTTCACTATTTAATGTAAATAAGTGCATTTTTCTGTTGATATATTTATTTATAGGGGTTTTTCTGTTAAAAAATGACAATATCCTAATGGGCCAAGAGCCAGACTTGAAAAAATGAGACTCATTTTGTACTACTTTAAACATTTTTTCTGGAAATAAACCTTAAATTATGAAGTAAAAGCAAGTCAGCAGAATTTTTTTTAAAAATCGGAAAAATTCAGGGTGAATATATTTTGCCGTGAAAAAAGGCCATCTACACGTTTTTTGGGACCAAAATGAAATGAAGCCAGACTGAAGTCGACCTGGAACTGGCCTCACGACCTCACTAATTGACCAAAAAATCGAGAAAACCATAATAAATTATCGGAAACCAAAATTACGGTCGATAAAAATTGAATTTCGAGTAGGGCATCGTTTTCCATGTATTTTCGGGCGCTGAATCGAATAAAACCAGCCCGAAGTCAATACGAGCACTTTAAGTGACCAAAAAGTCAAAAAACCTGTAGTCAATACCAGAAAATATATATATATATATATGTAATGTATATACATATATACGAGATATTTGTCCTAGACGTTTCTCGGGACGCGATAACTTTCGAACGCTTTCTCGAATCAAAATGAAACTTAGTACAAAAATCAACCAGACAGTGCAATGACCCTACAAATATTTTAAAAATCACAAATTTTCAAAAAAATGGTAAAAACGGGCTGAATTTTTTTTACACATGCACTATCACATGTAGTTAACAAAATACGAAGTTACATAATATTATCAGTATTAATTCCGCTTTATTGATTGCGATATATAACATAACGTAAAAAAATAAAGTTTCTTCACTAATATATTTGAAAATTCGCTTATTTAGTGGCAGTATGCCACTTGTATAAACCTGAAATATGACGAACTGATAAAGTACAACAACCATGCGAACGCGAAGCGGCCTCCAGCGCAGACGCGATGCGGCAGTATGATCAGCTATTTGATTCAGTTATTTTCTTTTCTGTGTAAAGAAAAACAATATTTTCATTAATTTTAAATTATAGCGTTAAGTTTCAATTTTAGAGTTAGATATGAAAATATTCAATTGTTGGGAGCTCAGTGTATTATGTATTAATATTTTTTTTTTTTTAAATAGGACTACTCTTTCTATTATTTAATTTTATAGTATTAATTTTAACTAGTCCAATGATTATTCTTGGTTAATTTATGGCCCCACACTATATACCTTAAGAGAAACAATATTTGGAGCGGACCCGTAGGCTCATCATGTTGCAGCCTGCAACATGACTTGAAATTTAAGATAGATCGGTTAAGCTTTATCGGCCTTAGAATTTCAGGACGGTAATAAGACATTGAAAAAGATGTCATCATCACTCATATTTTTTGAAATTACAAATGTGATTTTAATATACGGTACTGGGCACAGGCCTGTTAATCATGTCGATGGTATTATTGAAGTATACTTAACTATCTCACAAGTATTGTCGTCCAAGAGCCAAATTTAAAGTAAGTTTGAAGTACAAATAAGTATTGTACTTCAAACTAAATATACCTTAAATTATGAAGGAAAAACATAGTCTGCCTATCCAGAGTGGAAGCCCTTCATATGAATGCGCATGCTCAAAATTTTATAAAATCGCACAAATTTCAGTTTCTTGAAATAAATGATTATCTGTAGGTCATGTGCAAAACATGAACATTTTTTAAAGATGACCAAAATGTCAAATAAAGCGAGTGTTCTATCATCAAAATCGAATAACTACAACTAAAGTTATGGCTCTTTCAAAAACACGAATTTTCTTTGAAAAAATATTAACTTTTTGTGCATTTTTTGACCATTTAACAAATGTCATATAAAGATATGACATTTTATGAACATGACATTATATGATATGACATGATATGAACTAAAGAGTCTTAGTTATCCAATTTTGTTGAAAAAACACTCATTTTATAGGAAATTTTATCAGCTATAAAAAACGTTGTCTTCATGTTTTGCACATGACCTACAGGGAATCACTTATTTACTTACTTACAAAAACTGGAATTTTTTGGCCATTTAACAAGTGTTGTAACTCTAATTTTAGTTATCCAATTTTGACGATAAAACAAGTGTTTTATAAGAAAATCTTATCAGCTTTAAAAATGTTCTCTTCACGTTTTGCACACGACCTACAGGGAACCACTTATTGCTAGCAAACTGAAATTTGTACGATTTTCTAATTTTTCGAGCGACCGCATTCATATGAAGAGCTCCACTCTGGATAGGCAGACTATGCTTTTACTTCATAATTGAAGGTATATTTTCAGAAAAATTGAGTTTGGTGGTGTCACTGCACCAATTTTGGAAAAATTGGTGCAGTGAACAAACACGGTAGTATGAAATAACATAAGTTCAAACAATTTATAAACTTTATTATATCCTTAGGCTTATTAAATTAAGTGTCCAAATTGTAACTAGATTTGAATTTGATGAAAGAATCCCTGAAATGAACAACTTAGGAAAGAGTTTCAAAAAATGTTCTGATTACAGGTCTATTTTTCTCAAACTCAGTAATTTATTTTATCTTGCATTTTTATGAGTAGTTTGTCAAGTATTGTACATGAAGCAACCAAGCAGTCAAACTTTGTCACTTCAAGAAAGTATTTTGTCATTTAAACTTTTAGTTATTAGCCATATCCGAACTTTATAGTATTTCTAAACTTTCTTATAATATTGCAAGTATATTGCTTAAATTCTGCAAGGACTTGATCTGAATTCATTCGTTGCTTAGCTTACTTTGAAGAAACATTCTCTTTGGATACCTTATTAAACCCCTTTTATTCAAACCTATTTTGAGTTTTAGAAAGTAATATTAAGTAGAAAAGTTTCGGAGTCTAAATATATTTCGAGCAACAAGTGTGTTCATTGATGTTATATTTTATTAACAAAGCCAGCTTCTAGACTTAACACTTCATCAAGGGCCTAACCAACAATGTATAAAATAGAATATTACAAAAATCTACACAATAGACAAACAAGAAAATCATCTAACATAGTACAATTATACAAATAAATAGAGGTAAACTATAAAATAAAAAAATATTGTAATTTATATAAAATTAAATAAATTAGCAAATAAAACAAAAATAAAATTACAGTAATCAAAATAATTATAAAAAAATAAATCAAAAAGTATGTACAAAAATAGATAAAACTAATAAAATATATAAATAAATAAAATTAATAAGTAAAATATAGAAATAAAATAAAATAAAAATAAGTAAAATTAAATGAAACTGAGAAAACAAATACAATCAACAAAAGTAACCAACTCATTGAAATTCATCTTAGGGACGCAATCAATGTTGCCAAAGTGCTTTGGCAACTGCACTTTGAAGCTGGTTCTGTCATTGTTTGTTAATTATATTATATATATATATTATATATATATATATATATTATATATATATATATATATATATATTTATTTATTATATATTTATATAATATAATTATATTGCTAGTTATTAGATAATTATATCATAACATTAGAGGAAAGCCTTGTTTATTCTAATTTCTTTCTTGGTAATTTAAAATTACTGGTATTTTGAAACTGCGTGAAGATAGTTTCATAGTTTCATTATTGAAAAGAACATCGACGTCTTAAATTTTGAAATTTGCGAAAACATTACCCTGACTTGAAGTTACAAAATTGAATATATAAAGTCAGCGTAAAGCATTGCAGCATGCCATTCTAATTATCCAATATAATTGCCTTCATCTCATTTTTCACTTTCCCAAATAGTTTATTTTCATGCATTGATTGGAAACGCGGGTAAAAACCTAAGGCCTTTTTCTGTAAATCGTTTCAAGGATTTGTCTTAGAGAATAAAAAACCTCCCGGAACAACAACTACGGACATGGCGCATTTAAAATGTGGTCGTATCGGATTCAATACGCTCCAGTTCTTGCACCGTATTAGGTTTGTTGATCGAGTAAAATAACCTCATAACGAAACCCGCCAAAACATCGCGTGTCTTTTATATTGACATAACTCGGATTATAAAAATGTTTAAAATAAAAAAATGTTTAATACGATTGTGATTTCTCTGCATTATAATTAAGTTGTTCAGTGAAAAACGGTATTATAAAAGTAAAATAAAGTGATAATTTAAATTTCAAGGCGCTTACAATGGATCGGCTGAGTGGACTGGATTCCATCAAGGAACTTATAAAAAGAGGAAGCAACATATCAGGCCTTGCTAATATAAAATTGTGTGGCCAACCCCCACCTCTACCTCTACTCCACTTTTAGCTCTCCTATCCTTGGAATTGTCGAGTTTTAGCTCTTCATTAGCTGTTCAATTAGTTCATTGAACATGTTTAATGTTATTCTTACCTTGTTTAAGATTATTAAGTTATGTATGCTTAAAAAATAAAAAATTACTCGAATCAATGTCTGTTGACATAAAGCGGGTTAGATCTTAAAAACACAAACAATTGTATACGCTTCTCCAATAGTTTTAAACTCTACATGGGATAAGTTGTCCCATGCCCATCTATTTCTTTAAAAACGGTGGCGACACTTTTTTGCCCTTATGCTTCCTCTGCGAATTTTATCTTCCTTATTCTAACACATGGGACTGGATTCTTTACGAATAGTTTATACTACTTATTAGTAGCGCACTTAATACGATCCACGGATTCGATACGCTGTGTGTACGCAGTTTATTTTTGTATTTTCAACCAACAGAATTTACAGAAATTTGCCTCAGATCTGCATGATATTTCCATTTGGATTTTTTCTTTTTTTAAATTTGTCCGGTCAGTGTTGTAAATGTTGCATGGCTCTATTATCTTTAATTGTAAAAAGTCTAAGCATGATTGGGTCTAATTTTGCTGTAATCTTTGCCCCTGCATTTAACTTTTTATATCCTGACTGTAAATTTCGCTATATTAAGTGTATTTAATATCCTTATAAAATAGCATGAATAGCATTAGACATTAATTTTTAAAACATGATTACAACAGTAATATAATGTATGTAAATATATTATACTTATTTATTATATTCTCATTTTTATACTTATTATACTTGATTATCTTATTTGTAATATATTTTTACTATGTTTGTATATCTAATAAATAATTGTCTAAACAATTTTCATGGGAATCAGTTTTTAAGTATGGATCGTGGTTTAATGTAATCAAAGTCAAATTTAATTATATAAAAGAATGTAAATTAAATTTGGTATAATTAATGAAATTCCGTCCTCGTGTATTAGCACTTCTTTAACTAAAAATAATAAAATATAAAAAATAAATCTTTTAAGTTTTCCTCATTTATAACCTAAATGAGAAAAAAGAATGTGTAATAATCAAATAATCAGTACTAAATTACAATAATTTATATAGTAAAACGTTAAAAATACAATTTAAAACACAAATAATGTGCGGGAAACCGAAACAAATGTATTTATTATAACCTTAACTAACCCTTAAAAGAGGTTTCAATGAGGTTACACAGAGTCCCTAAGAGCCCTAAAAAGATGTTTCTGGCTTCTCAATGTATTTAGATAGGCTATGGCCCCTATAGTATATACTATATACCTCTAAGACCCCCTGAGTAGTTTTTACCACATTGTCTGTCTATTAATATTATCGTGTTATGCTAAGGAGTTAAAATGGTTCGAAAATCAATTTTATCTCCAGATGGTGTATAATGTAAAGTTTATTGACTAGTTTTTGGGGAGTAAAGAAGCACTTTTCACTCCCAAGGGAGAAAAACTGTTTATTTTCAATAAACCGGAATATTCGGGTGAAATTTCGGTTACGGATTTTTTTTTATTATATCTAGATAATAGATATAATAATAAATATAAAGCTGATCGAAAATATTTCTGTTTATACCGAAATAACATTGTTTTAATCCGAATAAACTGTATCATGATTGGCGCAATAATTGTTTTTTGTCAGGCATGGAGGAAGGTACGAGTACACAGCTCTGGAAGCTGAAAACCTCGCTGGGGGTGGTGGCGAGAAGATGGAGCTGGGTAGACGGCCGAGGGCGGGACCTCATTCAGCCTGTACCAGATATTTGGCTACGTCCAACAGATACAGTCTTCAGTATCACCTTAACGATATAGGTATAAAGCAACTTAACCATGTAGGTAATCACCTAATCTGTGATTCAGATTAGAAAAACAGTTCTTAACATTTTAAATTAAAATCCATTACTTCTCCAGTCCGAGGGGTCCATTGTTTCTCCAGTCCTAGGGGTCTATTGCTTCTCCAGTCCTAGGGGTCCATTGTTCTTCCAAATTTTCTAATGCAATTTGTGCGACTTTGTAATATTTTGAGTGAGCCCATTCATATAAAGAGCTCCTCTCTGGATAGGAAGACTATGCTTTTCCTTCATAATTTAAGGTATATTTTAATAAAAGTTTTGTTTGAAGTAAAACAAAATGAGTTACATTTTTTAGGCCTGGCTTTTGTACTTTAAGTTTGACTTAGTTTATTCAACTATTCAATTCGGATGGCCCAATTATATTATGACTTTTAGATTCAGATTATTTATCTAAAATTCGTTTCTTCAAATAATTTCGGAATGGTCTTTATCGGCGTTCCCTTAAGATTAATTTAACCTCGGTTAAATTCAATTACATTCGTTTTTAAAGCCACAGAAGCTTTATTTAAAATAAATAACAGCCTAAAAAGTTACGTTCTCACTGTTAGAAACTTTTATGTAACGTTTGTAGTCATTGTCTTGTTGAATTCTAACAGTGAGTTTTCCAAGCAATTTTAGTTTCAGTCTGCTGTGCTTCTATTCAGCATAGTTTTTCTTTAGCCTTTTCAAACATTTCTATTGTAACTTCGGTATTATTCAGTTCTGCAACACAAATGAATACCTGAAGACACGACTTCTCTTGTTGTAGGTAGTAGAGTTGACAAGCAGTGGTTCGTGGTCTGGGACAACAAAATGAGAGCCGAGCGACTTATGTCCGTCGTCCCACGTGCTGGTAAATGCCCGTCAGTGTCGACACGCGATGCAGCCCTAGACTTGCTCTTATCACTGCAGCATCCTTATATTTATCCTGTTCTAGATTTGGCTTTTACAACTGATAACCAAGGACAGACCTACATACTCACTGTTATTCCATATAATGATAAGGGTAGTCTTAAGGATCTTATTTATAAGGTAAAGGTTTTTTAAAATACTTATGTAATAAATAAATAAATAGTTTATTTCTATTTAAGTAAATTTTTACAGAAATGAAATTAAAAAATATACAAATTAAATACTATTTTTTGCTCATATAACATACATTGTGCCCGACATTGAAATGTAGAAATAAATAAACGAAGTTATAATCCCAAGAGGCCTTATCAATTGCACCAAAATCCTGTGAAGGAACAATTTTATTGTTCCACCAACATGGATTTAGATAGATGCATAGACATAATCGTTCCAATTTCCTCCCAAGGTTTTGATGCCTTAACCATCAGGGTCTTTGGCCAACTCTTAAGCCCCTATTCAAAGAGATTTTCCTAACTTATTTATTAAAGAAGCCTACTAATAAATAAGTTCCTAACCCATTAAAAAAGCCTCATCCTTTAGGAAAGAGTTTATGAAATGCTGTACATTCTAAGCTGCTACAGGTTCTCATAAAGAGTGCTTAAGAAGGAATCCCGGATTAATTGTACCCAGATAAAATGTAACCGGATAAAATTGTCTATGTGTGTTCTTTAAGTTGCATGATATAAGTAAATTATATTTTTGCTCCAATCTGGAAGGAGCATATGACCTTAACTCAATGGAATGCTACTAATTACCTCGAAGCCGGTTTGCTGGTGGCCTGAAGTAGTGGTACCACCAAAAACATGTTACCACACACATGTTTATTAAATGTGTTTAGAGGTGGTTAGAGGTGTTAAACATGTGTTTAGAGGTGTTAAACTTGTGTTTAGAGGTGTTAAATATGTGTTTAAATGTAGTTTGATGTGTTAAACATGTGTTTAATAATAAATCCATGTTTATTATTAAACACTATGTTTATATCGGTTCAACACGGGGGCGAAAATCGACTTTTAGCTAATAGGGACCACTTTTAAAAAATGTTTTAATAAAAACATTAAAATAATTTAAAAATATATTATGAGCCATTGTTTACATTAGTAATTAGTATTTAATGATTTATTTAGCATTAATTAATAATTAATTATTAAAACCGTAAGCTTTGCCAAATATGCAAAAAGTAAATATTATGTTATTAGTGTGACAGCCTTAGTTAAAATCTGACTTTACTGTTAGCATTAATGCTCACACAGCTAAGTGATCACTGCAATGGCAGCCAGCGTAATAGGCAATAGCCTATAGCGCTAAAGTTGCCTATTCCGCCAATAGATAACTTTACTCTCACCTAGCATCCGTCTATAATACATTGTATACAATTATACATTTCAAGACGAACTTTAGGGAGTTTTCTAGTATATCTAGCCTCCGTGTTGAACAGATATCGACTTTAGTTGGAGTATTCGTGCCGCACGTAATTCTAATTAACTTTAAATATTGGTAAAATTAGAAAAAGCCTCTTATACCTTTTATCTATCCGATAAGAGTTGTAAAACTAAGTTTCAGGCAATCAGATCTAGTTTTGTTAGTGGTGCGTTTAGCCTTTGTATCTCACTTGTCTACGAAAATATATAAACTATTCCTTTTTATTATAATAAATTGTAATGGAAATACTTATTTAAATCACATAAATACTTATACTTATGAATGAATAGTTATTTATACCATAAGGCTGAGAAGTGTGTCTTTATGTCACGGCAATTAGATTTACCGACGAGCGAAGCGGGTCGGGAAAAATTGCCAAGACATAAAGACATTCTCAGCCGGATGGCATACACTATTTTTTTGAGGTAGCACTCATTAAATAAACAGCGCTATATACTTAATTGGAAAAACAAACAAACGTCCAATTAACTCCATATTATCGTCGTCATTGAATTCATCCATAGCTTCATACTTTTACTCAAAAGTGTAAAAGCTTTACAAATAAACACACAAAAATTGACAATTAGAACAACTTTTAAAAACTAAAAAAAATTAGTCTACGAACAAAAACAGAAACAAAATTAACGTTTTTAAAGAAACCTCATTAATCTTTTACACAGATTGTTTTTTGAACACGCTACATTTCAGTAATGGCGGCAATATATGAATTACTTTTACGTCCTAGGAGTTTTTTTTACATTCATTATTGTCCTCGGAGGTGAAAAGTACTATATAACCTCCTATAACAATAATGATTGGCTTCTCACCCTAAAAACGGTCCAAAAAAAGTGCTCAATTACGTACTACCTCAAAAATATTAAATATTTCATAATTGCTTATTAATGCAACGACATACCTACTTTTTTCATTAGTTATTTGTTTAACAGAGTGTATTATGTTGAAGTTTTTAATAATAAATCTGCAAGTTTAAGCGAATTTCCTTAAGAAAAAATCGTCAATGGGATGACGTCATGCCGGAACTCGAACCACGAACCATGACCAAATTCTATTCAACTTCAAAACTTATTTTATGAACTATATTTGGCAACTTGAATTAAGTTAATAAAATTAAAATGACTCACCGAAGCAACGACTCCTCCAGTAACGATGAGGTTTCGTTTATGCTTGTTGGCTTGCTCGTATTTAGTAAATAGTTTCCTACCCACCCAAACAGGTATACCTGAAATAAATAAATATATATATATATATATATATATATATATATATATATTATATATATATATATATATATATATATATATATATATATAATATATATATATTTGTGTGTGTGTGTGTTTTGAGAAACGTATGTTATCGTGATCCTTTGAAACGGATTTTAGTCATGGTCCGAGGTGGGATTCAAAAGTTAATTAGGGTGGTACCCCTACTTATGACCACTTGTTAACCGGCATTTCTGAATTATTTTACACGAGTTAGTATAGGAGTTTCCCTACTTGGTTTATATATTATTTTAGTTTCTTCTCTTCCTTCACTTTCATCTTTTGAAAAAATTTCTAAACTCGTTTCGTGGCATGGATAAGAATATAGACAACATAACTCGCTATGACTCTACTCCATCTTTGATAGATCATGTTAGCTGTAAATTTGAAGAAACTTTGTACATGTTGACATGTTACCATGGTTTCAGAGTGTCTGGAGGGAGGACTGGATTGATAAGTACCGAGAGATAGGGGAAGGCTTGTCAATCCAACAAGTCAGGAGACTGGGTAGACAAATATTAGAGGCTCTCTTATTCCTTAAAGAGAGAGGATTCCCGCCATCAACTCACCTTCATTCCGGCAACATTATTCTTCAGAATGGCGTAGCCAGGTATGTTTATGAGACGAGTTTAGGTTAGTGCCCAGGTCAAAGGTGAATTAAGTATCACGTCAAAATTGACTTTCTCATGAAAGTCAAATGAAACGTTTTCTACTGTGGCGTAGAGAAAGAAGTTAAAGAGAAAAGAACTCTTTTATAAAAAGTTCCTTGGTTAAAACCCCCTGTCTCCTTAAGAGGAGGAAAGGAAATTTACAACAAAGTATAAATTTACACGCAAAGTATACATTTTTACGCAAAGTATACATTTTTACGCAAAGTATACATTTTTACGCAAAGTATACATTTTTACGCAAAGTATACATTCTATGCATAGTATACATTTTTACGCAAAGTATACATTTTTACGCAAAGTATATATTTTAACGTAAAATATATAGTTGCGTAACAAAGACCCTTAGACCCTTCCTACACTACCCGTAGCCACTACTTGGTCTCGGTGACTCGGACCGTATCGCTGTCTGGGAACCTTCTTGTTGCCCTTATGGCACATTTTAGTTTCTGCCGGCGTCCTACGACCATCCGTTTGGAGTCACGACCACTCTAAATGACCACAATGTTTAAAAAACCGTGGTAAATAACCGAAAACCCAAATTAGGGCCTCAGAAAGTCCCCCCCCCCACTAAGTTTAAAACGTATATCTTATAGGAATACAGGGTCGTAATATAAAGGAAGGTTTCTTGGGCTAAAAAAAGTATTATTGGTTTATATTGAAATTGAAAGAGGAAGGATTTCTCCCTTCAACTCACTTTGCACTTAATGAACTAGAAAAAAGTAATTAATACCAGGCAACCCGACAAATTACAGTGTGTAAAAATTATATTATATTGTCCACGAAATCCTAGGTACAAATTTGAGAACATTTTAGTTATAGCCTCTAAACTTAATGGATTCTTTCTAATTTACCTTCATCACTACCATAGATATACATGAAAAGGATTGTGTTCACTCCACATTGCATGATGTTGAGGAGGTTACCAAGTTTTTGAAAAATGTATCATCTCACAAGTTTTGATGGCATAAAATCTATTATATTTATATATAATAATAAATAAATAAACATTTTTACAGGACTTATAATATATAAATGCAATAAGCATAGAATCTTTGTACCATATCTGGCAGACTGTATTATTTGTTTTATTTATGACTTTTGCTTATTTTTGACAGTAGTCAGTTATTTTAGCCATAAATTAGATTAATTTTAGCAACATAGATAAAACAGTAGCAAGGAAGTTGAAAACCCGTTATAAAGAGAGCAGTAAACCATTTGTCAAAGTTTCAACCATTTATTCTTGTGTCTCTTCTGACACTTCATCCTTCAAACAATTTTTTATACTAATAAATTTGGAGCAGAATATCGTTGGGAACAACGTAAGATGACTTTTTAAGGAATATCGTAGGAACAATGAACAATCGTAGGGAAATGATGATTTTTTTAGGGAATATCGTAGGGAACAATGTAAGATGACTTTTTAGGGAATATCGTAGGGAACAATGTAAGATGACTTTTTAGGGAATATGTAGGAACAATGTAAGATACTTTTTAGCGAATAGAGTAGGGTAAGATGACTTTTTAGGGAATATCGTAGGGAACAATGTAAGATGACTTTTTAAGGAATATCGTAGGGAACAATGTAAGATGACTTTTTAGGGAATATCGTAGGGAACTAGATGACTTTTAGGGAATATCGTAGGGAACAATGTAAGATGACAGGGATATCGTAGGGAACAATGTAAGATAGGAATATCGTAGGGAACAATGTAAGATGACTTTTTAGGGAATATCGTAGGAAACAATGTAAGATGACTTGTTAGGGAATCGTAGAACAATGTAAGATGACCTTTTAGGGAATATCGTAGGGAACAATGTAGATGACTTTTTAGGGAATAACGTAAGATGACTTTTAGGGAATTTATTTTAAAAATCGTTTGTAGAATGGGTGGCATGGTTGTAGCATTCGGGGTTATGAGAAAAATCCATTCCAGATGCCTCTTATCACAAAAAAATAAAAACTATACTAATCTCCTAGTGTACTTATATGCTAGATAGTTGAAACATTGTACAGACATTGTTAGTTGAAACATTGTACATTGTACAGTCTGCTCCAAGCCCTTAACGGAGATTTTGGACAACATATAAAGACTCACCTTTCCGGCACAGTTGATGGCGAAAGCCGAAAGCCGGCTCTGCTATTTAAATATAGATATTCTTGTGGAAAAGACGGAATTTGTAGTTTGATGTTATGAGTAATCCACAGCGTAGTAACGTACCAATTGTACAGACTTTAGTCTACAGCTGAAGTTGTGCTATTAAGGACATATTTTTTATGTCGTCAATAACCCGCAATAATTACTCAGCAAAAATTTCGAAAAATCATAAAAAGCGGAAAAATGGAGCGATCAATTTGATATTTAGTACGCATAAGACATGTGCCAAGTTTCATCTTATTATCAGCGTTAATTTAATTTTTATCGAATGACGTGTACGTTTTTCGAAAAATTATGAAATACCGGAAAATAATCTAATCGAGTTGAAATTTAGTACACGTGTGTTTCTTTACGTAATAAATAATTATACCAAATTTCGTTTTAATACGAAAAGTATCCATGACTTTTGTTGGATCATAAAAGTTATCATTAAAAGCATCTTTGAGCGTGGTCAGTGCTGTACGGGTGATCGCTAGGAATTAAACAGATTTACAGACGTGTTGCAGCATTAATTTGGCGAATTGTATATTCTGAGGACGAGCGAAGCAAGTCGGAAGTTTGGAGGATGAGCGTTGCGAATCCGATGTGATGAGGGAAAGTTCCCAGATACCCCGTACCGATTTTTTTTAATCAAAAACAAAATATTATTATTTTTCTTAGAAGAGTTTTCCCAAAAAATTATTCCGTATGACAGTCTGCCTAGGAACATAACATGATAAAATATCAAGATTTGATTAAAGAGGCTACATTTTTTTCAGTTAATAAAAGGCATAAATAACAGTGCATGGTAAGAGGTTTAGTTTAATAAATTATATGGTTATTCCATGAAAATTTTGTATCAATATCCAATGCAAGATATTTGATACAGTTAGTTAGACATATCTTGACAACAGTCACTATAACATACAATATCATGACTATGAAAGTTACATTATCTAGTGTGAGAATCATTATTCCTACAGGAGAAATCTTGTTTTAGACTTATTTAAATTTAATTTATTAAAGTAGATCCAGTCCATAACAGTTTGAATATGCATCATGCTTTGAAACACATGTATGGATTCGCACTGGATGTAACTGATGATTTTAATCCCCGTTTTTATTTCAGGTTATCCGGTCTGGAAAATGTTTTGTTCGGATCTAAGTCCAGAATTCATACAACCGTGGCAAGCTCTGAGAAAACAGGACCTATCGACGTTCTATCTTTTGGTATTCATCATATATTATTCTTTTGTGGGTCTTTTTACCTTTAATCTATTGATTCCTTCATTAATTATTCAATTAATTAATAATATTACTTTTAAATATAAATCATGTCATGCTTAAACATGGTTCCTACTAACTGAGCCTTTCGTATTAACCAATCCGAGATTGGGTAATATTTGAATATTCTGCCGATGTGTTAGATTTAGTTTATTTTGTTTCAGGTCACATACTATGGGAAATGTGTGCTGGTTACGAGCTAATGGACGCTGCGCCGACAAAAATTCACCTGGATAATATTTCACATTATCCTCAGGTACTGGCAACATCTCTATAACCTTCTTTATGAAACAGGGTACCTGAAATGACAAAAACAAAAGCGGGGTCGATTTCCTCATTCCCCCTCCACTTCCGTTAAAACTAAAGTGACCTCTTTTTCATGAGATAAATCAAGTAGAAAACTTGCAGTTCCACAAATGTGTTAATTACTACGTACACACAGCATATTTAACAGGCGAGTGATAGGTCAATTAACTTCACGGTTCTTACAGCGTCTTTGTTTAGTCGATCGAGTGAGATTACGTGACAACTGATCACGCCAAAACACCGCGTCTTTTGTAGTGAAGGTTCACTTTTGGTTATAAGGAAGTTTAAAACAAAAAATATATTTAATTACATTGTGATTTCTTTGCATAATAATAAAGTTACACTAAATAAAATAATATTCAAAAAGTTATTTGATAAAAAACGGTTATATAGAAGTAAAATAAAGTGAAATAAAAGTTCGACGAAAAGGTTATCCGTTAAATACGATCGTCTCCAAAAGTACATACAGCGTATCGGGGGATCCATTTAGATTCTATCTCCCTAGTTCTAGCGTATGCGATCGGATCCCCTCCGCATGGTTCATACAGCTAATATTACCGTATTGAGAGATCATATCCCATACGATACGCGGATCTAGAAGTGTGAGTGAACGTACTAAATATTTATCATGATTTTTGTGTTAAAGTGAATTTTTACTGTTCACCGGCTACATACTATAGCATAGCACAAGCTAAAATCAGTTGACAGCGTGGGAAAATAGTGTTTAGGAATCATTGAGGTTGGTCCGATTAAAAATGATGGGTGTAAATTATCATTCAGGACTAACCTCATTGGTTCCGTCATTATTTTCCCACGATAACAACTGACCTTAGCCGTGTGCTATACTATAAACTAGTAATGCGTTGCATCAAGAACTCACGTCAAACGAATACATCAAAAAAAATTATTTATTTAAAGCAAGCAAAGATAGTCTATCGAAACATTCTGACGCTATACTATTTTAAAGTATAAAGTCAAAAAGGCTCGCTTCGCTCGCTACAATACGTATATTTATCATAATACATAGTAAAAATGGCTCGCTTCGCTCGCTAGATTGCTTATATTTATAATAATACAAAGTTAAAATAAAGGCTCGCTTCGCTACATAGATTGCTATATTTACAATAATACATAGTAAAAAAGACTCGCTTCGCTCGCTAGAATGCATATCTTTAAAATAATACATAGTAAAACAGGCTCGCTTCGCTCGCTAGAATGCTTATATTTATCATAATACGTAGTAAAAAAGGCTCGCTTCGCTCGCTAGATTGTTTATATTTATAACAATTCAAAGTTAAAAAAGGCTCGCTTCGCTCGCTAGAATGCTTATATTATAATAATACATAAACAAAGGCTCGCTACGCTCGCTAGATTGCTATATTAACAATAATACATAGTAAAAAGGCTCGATTTGCGGGCTAGAATGCTTATCTTTAAAATAATATATAGTAAAAAAGGCTCGCTTCGCTCGCTAGAATGCTTGTATTTATCATAATACATAGTAAAAAAGGCTCGCTTCGCTTGCTAGATTGCTATATTTACAATAATACATAGTAGAAAAGGCTCGCTTCGCTCGCTAGAATGCTTATATTTATAATAATTCAAAGTTAAAAAAAAGGCTCGCTTCGCTCGCTAGATTGCTTTATATTTATAATAATACAATAAAAAAGGCTCGCTTCGCTCGCTAGATTGTATATTAACAATAATACATAGTAATAAGGCTCGCTTTGCGGCTAGAATGCTTATCTTTAAAATAATATATAGTAAAAAAGGCTCGCTTCGCTCGCTAGAATGCTTGTATTTATAATAATACAAAGTAAAGAAGGCTCGTTTCGCTCGCTAGATTGCTTATATTTATAATTATACATAAAAAAGGCTCGCTTCGCTCGCTAGATTGCTATATTACAATAATACATAGTAAAAAGGCTCGATTTGCGGGCTAGAATGCTTATCTTTAAAATAATATATAGTAAATTAAATTAGTATATTTTCTTTTTCTACTCTTTAAGAGCATTAAAACGATATACAACACGATTCCGTCGCTCAAAATTTTTTTCATCTGGTCCGCTATATTGGCCGCCATTTTGAAAATATTTTTTGGAATATTACCAAAAACTGTACAGCTTTGACATATATTTCATTTAATTTGTTTAAAAGTATCTTAAGTATATTACAATAGATCTTTATCTTTATTGAATTCTTATAAAATTAGTAAAAACTAAATATTATGTTAAATTATGGCCGCCATGTTGAATTTTTCGGAATTTAGTATATATCATTTTTTGTTCTACTAATCAAGAGCTTTACAACGATATATCACTCGAGTTATTCCTTTAATTTTAAATTTGAGTTCATCATTTTAGCGCCATTTTTAAATTATTCAAAAAATTTTAAAATGTTGACCATGAAACATATATTTTTTTTTCTACTCTTTAAGAGCTTTAAAACGATATACAACAAGATTTTTTCGCTCAAATTTTTTTTTCATCCGGTCCGCCATATTGGCTGCCATTTTGAAAATATTTTTCGGAAACTATACAGCTCTGACACATAATTAGTTTTACCTGTATACAAAATTTTATTAAAATCGGTTAATTTTTACGGCAGTTATCGCGACACGTACAACAAACACACAAACATACAAACAAACAAACATACAAACATACAAACAAACAAACAAACATACGCGCCGTCCCAATCTTCTGAAATGTAAAAACTCACTTACGTTCGTTCAACAACACAATCAATTATGTTAAACTTAGTATATAAAGGCTAAATTACACGGAGCGACAAAATTCGCTAGTCGCTAGCAATGGAGTCGCTCGTGTAATAAAAACATAAACAAAAAAACCTTATCGCTTGGGGGATAAATTTGAGTGTTTATTTACTTTTTACTTTTGCTTATTTATACCCTAGGTATATAGAAAAAGTATTGTGTTTGCAAAAAAATACCAAACAGGGATGACACACCTGTGTGTGTATGTGTGTTTGTGTGTACGTATATTGTGTGAGGCAGCGACTTAAGTCGAAACCTCAAAGGGTTTCATTAAATCGGTGCTAAATAAATTTACAAGATTATTAACAAAATTCTTTGTCAAACAGTCTGAAGAAAACTTATTTATTTTGTATTGTCTTTCAGTAAGTTCAAAAGTAGGCCTCTGTTTTCTTAAAAAATGATATAATGAGGATTAATTTTATTTATTCATTTATATAAACATCAACACAAGAAATAAACAAGATTTTAAAAGTAAAAACAAGTCTATCAAAACGTAAACAAACCTATGTTTGTTTACGTTTTAGTTTTACGTTTGTTTACCTATGTTGTTAGTTCTATAACTATATTACTAGAGGGGCCCTATTGGTTGAATTTCGAAACCATGAAAAAATAACCTGACTATCAATATAATGCAATAAACAAACCAAAATTATAGCAACTTATAGTAGTAGAACGCTGAAAATATAAATTAAATCACGAACAATGTGCAGGAAGCTGAAAACAATTAATGTATTATAACTTTAACTTTCTCTTAGAAGAGGTTCCAATGAGGTTACACAGAGAGCCCCAAAATGATATTTCAGGTCTTTCAATGTATTGAGATAGGCTATGCCTCCTAGATATAGGAGATAGGCTATCTGTTACATAGATATATAAATATCTATGTAAACAAAAGTCAAGCACGCTGTTGTTAAAATTTTATATCGGGAACCGTCAGGTTAACTATTCACTGATCTTAAAAAGAGACCAGAAAGAGTTCCCCAACTTAACACTCTAGTGGTAGGGGTAAAATGGTGGCCATATTTGATTAAAAGAAATCGATCTGATTTATGAACTGATAATAAACTGGGTTTTCCTTGATTTGACAACGAACTACTAAAGATAAATACATTTTACGTTTTTTCTATTTTTTATTTTAAGTTTATGTCTAGAAACCTCTGATTGTATCCAGAAGTTAAGTCCTTAGATGCCACTCGTGGCTGTCTAATCGCTAGGTTTGACCAAGGATCTTTAATAAAGGGGATGACGCACTAAGTCGATTTGCCATACAGAAAAGTGACCCCATCGAAAACCAAAAAATAGAGAGAATTCAACACGAAACACACGTCAAAAACCAACTGCACATGCTTAGTACTAACTGCGCGTGCTTACAACTCTTATAACAGCGCAGGTCTTAAATTTTAAAGGCAAACTTACATCTTAATGGTTTCCCATTGTTTATTGGTTGAGAAGGTTATAACGAAACACGCTTAAATTATCACTCACTGAAGTGGCAAAGTATGGTCCGAAAGTTAAAATTAAATAAGCACAAAAGACTTAACAAGCACCACAAATGTAACAATCACGAGAAGCACAGAAGAAAGTTAAAAAGCAAACTCAACAACCTTGCTACATAACCTGCGTTTGGCGCCTTTTTTCATTATAACCAAGGGGAAGGTAAGTTTGCTATCTCTTACAACTTCCATGAGGACGGAAATGTTTCTTAATGCGTCATCTCCTTATTCAAGATCCTTGTTTTTGACTTGCTAAATGTTGATTGTTTTGGTTTTTCAGGTGGTAGAATTGCTAGAGAGTATATTTCATCAAGAAGATAAATATCCCTCAATAGAAGAACTACTCCTCTCTGATTTCTTCCGAACTATAGATCTGAGAGAAATGAGAGCCACCTCTCTCCCGGTAAACATTTAACCTACTCCTAATTCTTTACTATTTACAACATTTTTACTTTTTCTCACCTATTACCGTAGGTAAAAGGAAAAATATTGTGTCCATCTTAAAAATTAGAAACCAATCTTTCACCATACTTATTTCAAAAACAAATAAAAAACAAAAAGGCCATAATTATGCGTCTGTGTGTCCCGCATAACTCTCACTGTGTAGATAACTATTTAATTCGGAGGTCGACCGTATCGAGACGGAAGTAATACCTCCTTAAGCAATAGATAATCATGACTTTGTGAGGGCGAGCGAAGCGAGTCCGAAGTTGTAAGGAAAAGTACAGAGGTACACTGTACCCGATTTTGTTATCTTTTACTAACTATTATAATATTATTTATGTACCTATAACCGTTTTCACGCTACAGACCCTCAAAAATCCTATTTTGTTGCGTACAGTATAATATACACTGGATGCTTAAGTGGATTTTTGACTTTTTTTACTGACTAAGCGGGGTATTTTTACTTTTCTTCTTGACTTGGCGGGGCGGAACGCTGCTGCGTTCCTAAATTTCTCTTTAAAAAGATATAAAAATTCCGGTTACAGGGCTTATGATATTCCATGTTACAGTTATTAAACTGTGGCAAAGTCTAAATTGTGACACGCTCCCTCGGCCTTGCTCATAGGGCATGTGTGTATTGAGCCACTAGCTAGTAGCTAGTATTTTTTTTACATCACGCAAATAATCTATTGCTTAAATTGAACTTTAAAGTCAATTTATTAAATATGTGTGGCTTTAATATATGTTTAAACTAGAGTAATATATAAACCAAGTAGTAAAACTCCTAAACTAACCTGTGTAAAAAATTTAGGCATGCGTGATCAGCAGACAGCTGTTTCAAAAATTAAAATAGCTAAAATTTGAATAAATGGGCATGAGCTTTTAAGGATTTACGTTTTTTTTACTTAATTTTATATGCAACCCTGATAACATTAGGTGAGTTTTACCATAGAGATATTATTACTAGAGCGGCTAAGGTTAAGGCCCTATATGTTAAATTGTGAAATATTGATAAGTAACCTGACCACCCTCGATTATAAATACACTCAAATAATCAATACATAATTGCAATAACTTATATAGGAGATTGTTAAAAATACAAATGAAAACAGAAACAATGTGCGGAAAGTCAAAATCAATTGATTTATTATAACCTGAACTCACTCTTGAAGGAGGTTTTAATGAGGTTACACAGAGCCCCAAAAAGATGTTTCAGGCCTCTGAATGTATTGATAGACTATGCTCCCTCTAGTATACTCGTATATCTCTATGATTTTTACTTTTCATAGTGCTTTTGTATTAAAGTCTGTAAAATAATCGTTACAATAATTTAGAAAAAGACAAACTAATATAGTAAAGGTAAACCACGACTTTAAAGAACAAACAGACAATTGTGTATTGCCTTAAATATAACTTAAAATTACGATTGCTTTCATTATGCTAACAAATTTAAAGTGAAAATTGTTAAATTACTAATTAAAATTAGTATTTGAAGGGGAAAAACAAATATCTCTCGCAAAAATAAAGTACGTTAAGTAATGCTCACGAAAAATAGTTTAATTATCCGCTCGTTTTAAGCAATTTAAACAAACTTATAGTATTTAAAGATTCGCACTTAAACCTCTGTTGGATGTGACAAAACGTATTTCTTACCCAAATTAACAACATTTTATACTAAAATGTACAAAGAAATGCAATAAAAACAAAAAACTTTGAGTACCATACATAGTTTGTTTACATTTACAAGGTTAAAAAAATGACCGCGGAAACTTTGAACCAACTCCCTAGTGTACTATCTTTACTATAGTTTACAGCTTCATTCAGGATGTCAATATTTACCAAGTCTACACGATGTGTTGAACACAGGGTTAAACCCCTGTCTACACGAAGTAAAATCGGTGTCGAGGATTGGACCTGGTGTTCAACACATCGTGTAGACGAGGTCATTGTTAAAACTTGAGCAAGATCCGGGTTTATTGTTAAAATTACCGATATCAGCATTATGGAGGTAGTTTCAGTTTCAGGTATTTCAACCATAGCTACAATTTAGTTTAATTCTATATTATACTTTGATTAGTAAAGTTTTTATTTATTAGGATGTTCACTCTACATAATTATATTCACTCTACATTTGTTGCGGCAACAATAGAGGACTGTATAATATTAAGTTAATTATGAGTTGGAATTGAGCACAAATAACACAGGTTATAAATACAACTAAAATTGTAATAAACGTAAATATTAATAAAGAATAAGTGGTAAAAACAAATGAAAGAAAACGAGTATCGAGGTGTGGATGCGTGAGTGCGAGTGAGCCAGACCTTTACACTTGAATGATTGAATTTGTACTGGTAGCAGCACAGAGATATATTACTAGAGGGGCCCTATTGGTTGAATTTTGAAACATCGAAAAAGTAACCTGACCTCATTCGATTATTATCATCATCAAATAAACAAAACAAAAAACAGTAAATCATATAGTAGAATGTTTAAAATACAAATCACAACACAATAATCTGTGGGAAGCCCAAAACAATTGATTAATTATAACCTCCCTCCTGGAAGAGGTTTCAATGAGGTTGCACAGAGCCCCTGAGAGCCCCACTAAAAATGTTTCAGGTCTCTCAAAGTATTAAGATAGGCTATGCTCCCTCTAGTATATATCTCTATTCGCCATTCAAAGAGATAGTTGTAAGGTTGGCAATACCAATGCCGGGAAAACGAAAGGGTGATCAAAAATTGTTTTATCATAGGATTAGCATGGGAGCCGTTGAAAATTCTTCTTTTATTTATTTATATGTTTGTTAATCTGTGATAAATGTGATGAAAATTATTAGAACGACTATCGGTGCTAAAAAAAATTGCAAATATATCATAGATAAATAATTCGATAATTCCAGGATTTTAAATATAGAATCAGGCTCTTATCACTACAGACTTGGATTTGCCCAATTTAACCCAGAAATAATAAAACCTAAACGGATAATTTAAACAAACATTTTACAAAAAGTGAATTTATTGAGTTATTAATTATTTTAGTGCATAAATAAAAATAATTAATACATTAAAACACCATTACGGTGAAAATCGGCTTCTTTTCAGTTAATTTAAATACCTGTTACAACTAATTTAAACAATTTAATGCAATTAAATGGTAATTTTGTGTGTTTGTGCAAACTAAAATTATTTAAAAGTAACATCAATTAACAATAAATAAATAAAACACTATATTATGATCTTCATCTTCTTATCACTCAATTTAAATACTCGTGACAACCCATTAAAACGCTATTTTTCAATGAAATTGTGATTCTACTGAGTTCATACGCCCTAAAATTAGTTAAATTAAAGCACTTTGATAAAAAATTTAAAAAAATAATCGTCACAAATAAGAAAAACCAGAAAATCCCCATAAGGACTTTAACAACGATCACCATTTCGTTGTCAATTTCTTATCAGCGACGGTGGCGCTGCTACGGACTTTGAATCGCGAATGGGTAGCAGAGCCAGGACCTTCCTAGGCCATAGGGAAAAGTAAATATGACATTGCTCCCCCACTAACGTCAAGGTCAAGCATTAGACAACATTACGCAATCCTATTACAGATGAAACAAATATAAAAATATAAGTCATCATGGCTTTATGCCGTCTCACTTCCGTGAGCATGAAACGACCACTAATATTAAATATCATGAGCAAAGAAAAACGATGTTATAATTATAATTATTTAAGAGCAAACATATACCTCGTCTACACGATTTGTTGAACACTAGGTTGAATCTTTGACACCAATTTTACTCCGGGGTAAGACGGGGGTTTAACCTGGTGTTGAATACCGATAATTTGTTGGTTGAACCCCGATAATGTGTCGTGTAGACACTTTTCAGGTTATTTTAATAATTATTATTGCTTTCAATTTCTTTGGTTATTTAATAAACATTTTTATTATGAATTTATTTACCTTTTCCTTGTGATGTTGATTTAGCAGCATTATGCTGCTGTCGAAACTATTGGTCAAATAAATGTATTCTTTAGCTCAAATTCAAGTCCCGGTTCGCTGTAATAAACGCTGCTTTTAATTCTGGTTCTTCGCTTTCTCATGAGAGCAGTGTATTTTCTTTTTCTGTTGTTCCTTGCCGCATATTCCTCGTTTAGTAAAAACACTAATTTGTAGGTTAAAGCAATTATAATTATAAATAGTGGACACAAAATAAGGAAAGTACTTGTTTTACGTAATATTCAAATACTAAGTAAAACAAAACAGAAACAAATAATTGCATATCATGTTGATTTTGAAGAATGACCAACCTAAACTAATAAATATTCCCTAAGAAAATATTGATCTTTATTTAGATTTTATTTATTATTTAGAATTATTTTATTGATAAACATCTTAATTAGTTCTATTTTTTATATATATTCTACAATTTTCACTGTTCAGTTTTGTTTGTATTTTTATAACAATTTTTAGTTTATTTACTTGGTTTTATTTATTCATTATCATTCTACTTAAACTAAAATTTACAAATGTCTGCCAATACTAATAAAGTATATAATGATCTTAAAGAACAGGCTACATTTAAATAAAAACTAACAAAAGAATAACCACTTAGCGAAGGGTATAACTTTTAATTACAGTATAGGTGTTGAATCTCGGGTTAAACCCCTACCGTGTGGACGTTTGCGGGATTCATCCCTGAAAACTATGATAGGTGTTCAACCCAGTGTTCAACACATTGTGTAGACAAGGTAATAATTTTAGTTCATTTGAATCCTTTATTTTTAAAAAAAACTATTTTTCGTAGTAGTTTTGTTGATTTTTTTAAAACTTTTTAAGCATAAAGTTCTTTAAAAGTCGTTCTAAACAACTCGCCAAGCTTATTTTTTGTCCAAGTTGCCATAATAATGAAATATTTGGGGGGTTTCTCAACGATACTGATTGTTTTCTTTGTTTTCAGCAAGTCTATCATCCTAAACTCAGTTCTTCCACGTTAGCATTGCTCAATGAACTTCATAAAAGTCAGAAATCTCAAAGGTAACTTATTCTACTTCCATTAGATATTATCCTGATGTGTCGTATACACCATATAAGATGTAAAATCAAAACTACAATATTTTTCTTTTATAGAATTAGATTAATTGCAAATTCTTATAGCATTATCTTAAAGTGTACTTCATTGAATAAAATTGCACAACAAATCAATCCAAATTATTTGGCGCCATTCTTTAGTGTGACTAACAACTTTGAAAACTTAAAAAGTATAAAAACTTAATTCCAAACTGAATGTGGTAAAAAGCGGGAAATTACCACCCCCATTTAGGTGAAAGGTAGAGGATCTACGTACGCGCTAGTTTCGACCAGAAACCAAATTTTCCTACCATTGAGTCAACAGCCTTTCTGTTTAAGTATATATAATAGTCTTTGCCCTTATCACTGCTTCCTCTATTCCCGCCTTAAACTCGTCTTAATAAAATTAATAAATTAACTTAATGAAATGTAAACTTAGCATCAGAAGCGTTCTTTAAAAGTTTAAAGAGGACGAAGGCCGCGCGAAGCGCTTTAGCTTATTAGAAGTATGACTTTAAAAAGTATAAAAATTCTGGCGCGGTGGTCCGCATGTCGGGCGAATTTCCTTTGGATGCGTGTTTCCGTGCTTTTTACATTATATAAGTTTACAACTACTAAATAAATATTTCCGGCGCGGTGGTCCGCTGTCGGGCGAATTTCATGTAGAATGCGTGTTTCCGTGCTAAAGAACCCATTTCTTGCTTATGCAGAACCATGCCCATTGCGTGGTTCCGGTTCATGTTGTCTGTATTTTCCAAAGGAAATGCGCATAATCATCCAGTTGTTGTACAAAACTATGCCTCTAAAATTAGAAGTACGCACTATTATTTGCACTAGTTTAAAGATTAGTTACTTATCTTTAAGCTTAGTAAGTTATCTTAAAAGGTTTTAGCGCATTTCCTTTGGAAAATACAGACAAAATGAGTTACGAGCAGTGCTTGACAATTGAGTAACTGCTTAGGTTCTAAAGCATGAACCGGAACCACGCAATGGGCATGGTTCTTGCATAAGCAAGAAATGGGTTTTTTTAGCACGGAAACACGCATTCTACATGAAATTCGCCCGACAGCGGACCACCGCGCCGGAATTATTTATTTACTAGTTGTAAACTTATATAATGTAAAAAGCACGGAAACACGCATTCAAAGGAAATTCGCCCGACATGCGGACCACCGCGCCAGAATTTTTTCTAGTTGTAAACTTATATTAGGTAAAAAAAAAAACGATAAAAAATTATTGTCCCTACTAGGATGTGAACCCAGGTACTCTGGGTTTGAGTGCTCGCATCCAAAGGAAATTCGCCGACATGCGGACCACCGCGCCAGAATTATTTTCTAGTTGTAAACTTATATTAAGTAAAAAAAAAAACGATAAAAAATTATCGACCCTTCCAGGAATTGAACCCTGGTACCCTAAGTTTGAGTGGTCGTATTGACTCCGGACCACTGGCATTCAACTCAGAAGCCCGAAAAACATTGAAAACGACACCCTACTCGAAATTTAATTTTCAACGACCGTAATGTTGGTTTTCTATAATTTTTGTGGTTTTTCGACTTTTTTGTAACTTAGAGTGGTCGCATCGACTTCGGACCGGTTTCATTCGATTCAGCGCCCAAAAATACATAGAAAACGACACCCTACTCGAAATTTATTTTTTATCGACCTAAATTATGGTTTTTGGTAATTTACAATGGTTTTTTCGACTTTTTGGTCACTTAGAGTGGTCGTATCGACTTCGGACCGGTTTCATTCGATGCAGCATCTCAAAAAACATAAATATTGACCTTTTTCGCGGCAAAAAATATTAACTCTGAATTTGGCCGATTTTTTCAAAATTTTGCTGACTCAGCAAACCGGGTTAATGACGTCACAAAAACCTGGTTTTCAATAGGGTTCGTGTCCTCCCGAAGGTTGATTTTTGTACCAAGTTTGGTTAAAAAATATTAATCCGTTCGAAAGATAGAGTGTTTACAAGAAAGTGTCTAGAAATACATATATACATATACATACATATATACATACATTATACATATATTATATAATATATATATATATATATATATATATATATATATATATATATATATATATATATATATATATATATATATATATATATATATATATATATATATATATATATATATATATATATATATATATATATATATATATATATATATATAATTATATTATATATATATAAAGTCTCGCGAAATGTATTTTTTCGTCATTAGGGACCTCTGAAACGGATTTGTGTCGTGGTCCGAGGTTCGAATTCCACCATGACGCCTATCCCATTAGCCGAATTTCCAAAGGAAATTCGCTAAAAACTCTGCCCTCTGTAGCATTTCAAAATATTTTGTATCCAAATAGTATAAATGCAATTAGTTAAAACATGTTCTTATGCTGATTCTACCTTTCCTGATATACATATCATAAAGCGTCGTCATAGACAAACTTAATGAATTTAGGTTTATATTATTTTTAATTAAGTTAAAGTTGTCAATTATTTCACTTATATACGTATAAAATATATATAATGAAATTAAATAATGATTAAACAATTGTCTCGATCTGCAAATTTCAATCGAAAACTATTGTAATCTTAACTTTAGTATTACTTTATCATATTCTAAATAAATTTTAATGGTAAATATTTATATAAATACCTTCCCAACATATCTGTTAGTAGTGGATTAAATGGGGTATGCTCCTTCTATACTAGTACTATTTTAAGGGTGATTATCTATGATGTTGTGTGATTGTTACTAGTGATAGTGATAGTGAAGATAAGGAGAATAGTGGCAACGTCAGTAGTGAGGAGTCAGAGTCAGACCACCACACGGCTGTCACTCAGCCAAACTCTCAACCAACCAGTCCTTGTCTATCTGTAAGAATATTATTTTCTAAATTTTCAGTCTTACCTTAAAAACTAAAAACATCCTTTTTCTATATATATGTCTGCCTCCGTGGCCGTGATCGTAAAGGTGTTCGATTTCGGCACCGGAGGTCCGGGGTTCGCAGCCCGGGCTATGCTCTAAGATTTTATGAATAGTATTTGTATTAAAATGATTTCGCCAACTTTAATTAATTCTTAGAGTGTAGTAGATGCAACCCACCTGAGGTGGTTCCCGCAGGGTGAATACCCTATTGGGCCGAAAGGCCCTAAAACGGGCATTTCATTTCATTTTCTACATATATAATATATTATATATAATATATATATATATATATATATATATATATATATATATATATATGTATGTGTGTGTGTGTGTGTGTGTGTGTGTTGTGTGTGTGTGTGTGTGTGTGTGTGTGTGTGTGAGTGTGTGTGTGTGTGTGTATTCAATCATTAGTTGCCTAAATTTTTTTTAAATTGGTAAGCTAAAATACTAGGATAGATTGGTAAACTAGATTAATAGAATAGATTGACTTTATATTACTAAAAGGCTTATTGTCTTCTCCTTTATGATGATGAAGATCTGAAATTCATTAATGGTTCTTAAATAAAATAAAGCGTAAAGATAAAGATAAGTCATAATGCCCTCTATAGACAAAGGGATTTTTGAAAACTCACACCAAAAATTGTTTATTTCGGTTTCACCAAACCACCCTTGTTGCTTGAGAATAAATAAAAGTCTAAGCTGTTAACTTATGATTTGCTCTACAGGAGGAGCATAGAAACTTGAGTATTCATCTGAATGGGAGCCTGGCTTCTCTGCTATCTGAAGATATCGCTACTCGGTAACGAGTCGCTTATTCCCTGCATGATGTCAGTTAAAGAGAAGCAACATCCCGCCGGCAGGACCGGATAAGCAATATTCCCTCATCACTTATTCTTCATTTCTCTCATCGGCTTCGCTCAACTCATTATCATGCACAAGGATTAAATTATTAACCAACTTGGTTTTTTTCTTTTACTGCAACCTATTAATTCTTATGAATACATTTTACAATCAAGTGACGAAATATACTGTAAGTCATGGTATGTAGTTAATGCTTTAAAATTGAAGCAGTGTGATTGGTTCATGTCCTTTGTGAACAGGCCCATCATAGGTACCTGATAATTTTTTTTAATTCTCAATAAAGTCATCATTTAATATCTAGTATGCATCAGTACTTTATCTGATAGCTCTCGGCACCACTTAAAAGTAGATCTGTGAAAAATCTTAGGGAAAATGAAATTAAGCTTAGTTTTGTGGCTGACTTTTAATGTAAATATGAGTTAAAGTTTACAATTGAAAAGCCATCTCTAACCACAACATATACTGATTTAGATCATTAATTAATTGTGATTTGTGTATCCATGATATTGTAATCTATTAAATTATTTGATGATTTTATTTATCTATAACATGAAATAAATCGTAGATGATTTCATTTATCTATAGCATGAAATAAATCGAAGATGGTTTTATTTATCTATAACATGAAATAAATCGTAAATGATTTCATTTATCTATAACATGAAATAAATTGAAGATGATTTCATTTATTTATAACATGAAATAAATCGAAGATGGTTTTATTTATCTATAACATGAAATAAATCGTAAATGATTTCATTTATCTATAACATGAAATAAATTGAAGATGATTTCATTTATTTATAACATGAAATAAATCGTAGATGATTTCATTTATCAATAACACGAAATAAATTGTAGATGATTTTATTTATTAACTGCATTATCAATGTAAAGAAAGTGTCCAGATCTATTTTACATACTATATACCATGCCATGAACTATAAGGAAAATATTCAAGTTTAGCCAAAGTAATAAAAATAAATTAAATAAGCAAATGTTCAAGTTTAGCCAAACTAATGAAATATTCAACAAAAAGTAAGAAATTTGTAAGTTGTTCAAAATTGAATAAATAGTGTACTGAATTTAAAAATAAATCATCGCTATTTGCTGATAGAATATGGATTTTTTCACAAAAATTGCTCAAAACCTGTTTGGTATATAAAAACCTATGCAGTAGAGATATCATCCAATGATAAATTAAAACATTCATTACATTATGTTTGCAATGTGTTTACCGCTACCATCTCCCTACTCCATATCATTTCAGTAAATCAGAATGCAATATTTCACAAAGATAAAGTAAGCTTCTTCCGTCTCGACAACTACTTAGAATTAGATTTTAATCGAATTAAACCATTTTTAAAAATTTTATTGCTTCTGCTAGAGTTTTACTACAAAATTAAATTTCAAATTAAAATGAAAATAATAAAGGTTTCATATTTTTAAACCATCAGCACTAATTTTAACTCTCCCAACAAAATCCAATAAAATTATTTGTAATTAAATTTTTATAGCAGTTAAAAATATACCATTTGTGAATTTAATATTAAATAAATTACTAATTTGTAGCCAATTAGACTAGTGTTTAATTTATTTAATTATTTTGGGAGAGTAAGGTTCTTGATTCCATCTCACGGAGAGCCAACCATAGAGTCTTACTTTATTTTTAATTAGTCATAAAAATTTTAAAAAAGTTATGTTAAATATTTAAATGAATTGTCATATTCTTAGAAGATGATCAAGAAATGGAAAAATGGGAGTGCTCTACTGTAATTTGGTGGTCAGTTTTTTTAAATCGAATATATTTAAAGTTATATTGGAATAGAATCAAAAGTGAATTTACTAATGTATTTCAGGCTGTCAAAATATCTCCTGATATCTAAAAACGAAAAAGTGTGCTACTAGGGCTTATAATAATACTATATATAGAAGGAGCATAACTGATAACAACAAAGTCCTGGTGGTCTTAAGTAATGCTACTACTGTAAGAATATACAATTTTCTTATAAAAAAGTTGGCAATACTTCTGGTTGCTGAATTATTATGCTGTTATTAATTAATAATATATTATTCATAAAATACTAACATATAAACCCTTGCATTACAATTTTTTAAGCATTTTAAATTGTATTTTAACGTTTTTAATTAAAATTATGTTAAAAGTAGTCTTTGTCAACTAAATGTAGATTCTTGTATTACTCTACCCTTTTGCTATCTAAGACCGATTTTATTAAGTACTTAGCAGGATTTTTAAGTTATTTTATTTGTTACTTAAGATCTTTTTTTACCAGTGGATATTTACAACACATTTATAAAATAGGTTTTAGTTGTTAGGGTGGTACCCCTACTTAAGACCACCAGTAAACTGGCTTTTGTGTTATCAGTGGAATTACAATGTGTTTACAGTCCTATGCTCCTTCTATATTAGTAGTATTCTAAGTGCTAGGGTTACATTAGTGAAGTGCGTGATGTTGGAGATATCATACATATCTTGTTGCTAGTCATTTGATAAGATTATTTAATGTCACTAATTGTGTATACCTCATTTACCTGTGTTTGATTAACATGGGTAAGATATGAACCATGTAGTAGTAGTAGCCATTCTTTAAAATCTAGTTTGATGGAAACTTGCAGAAGTTTTTGAGGCGATTGAATTCACTTCAGATTACTTGATTCTATGCTATGAATAAATAGATTTTGACAACAGACTCTACTGAGTTGGGCAATACTCAGAAATAATAATTCTTGTTTCTTTTTGGAAACTTGATGAGACGGAATACAATTCAAGATTTACTTCATCAATGATGTTTCAACTTAATTATTAAAACTACAACAATGGAAACTAATACTAATAATCAAAATGTTAACCATACATAAAGCAAATCTTCACATTTTCTTCCATTTTTTAACTTCTTGGTCAGGCTTTAAGAAAAAATCAGTTCAAAAAATTAAAAAAAGACAGAGTAAATAGGTATTTATGCATGAAAGGAGTAAATAACCTATTTTTCCAATTTTTCCTTGATGCAAGGCTGAAGGACCATAGTTTTTAATCACAAGGCTTTGTTGTGAGGGATGTAAAGTTTTATTTCTGAGGCGAAATCTAGGAAAAATTAATACAGTGAAAAAATCTATTTACTCCTCTAGAGCATGCAAGATTTTATCTCCAAAAGAAATAAGTCTATATACACTCATAATTTAGCATAATATAATTTATGACATGAATATTAGATATTACTTGTTCAATTACAATTTATTTAAAAACTAAAATTAAAAGTTACAACATTGGAAAAGTTAAAGAACTAATGAGAGCTCTGGCTATGTTGAGAGTTATGTTAGCCCCTTTTGGAGATAAAATATTTTTTATAGATCATAATTGTACAAATTCTTTAAAAAACAGCTAATTGTGATTAATAATTAAAATAGAAAATTCAATCATTAATTTAAAAAAAATTGTTAGCAATATTAGCCAAATAAAATTTTGCTACAATGAGCAATTTTTTAACCACACATTAAATCAGCTTGCTATTTTTTAATGCACTATTTTTAAACAATGATCTTTTAAATAGAATTGAAAAAGCTCAAAAATTATTAGGACTTTATTTGGCAACTAAAAAAACTTTAATCGTAGTTTTAAGTGTTTTTATGAAGTACTACTTAATTTGAAGAAACACTTTGACATCAATAAACATAAAATAAGTTTTTTTCATAAATGTAATATTTATTACATTTTTGTGTTTAGTGGAATAAATACAAACAATAAAAAACAGGTAATTTCTAAGAAAAAAACTTGTGGTTATTCTAAAAAAACTGGCATATTAATTTTAGATCTTATGTCGAACATATTAAACTTTTTTAAATGGCAAAATGAAGTCCTTAGCTATTTTATATTTTATTAAAAAAATAGAAGTAATGTATTTGCACTCAGTAAAACCCTGTTGCAGCGCTTACTAAATATTTATTAACTTGTTTCAAGTGATGAAAATGTTTATATGATTAGAATAAATTTTATTTATATTAAAATAAATAATTTATTATTGAATAAAACATTTTTTGTCTCATTTTTAAACGAAAGTAAGAAGTATAGAAGCAACAACAGCTGTAGATGAGTGCATATTTAGATGGTTACTCCCCAACAGCTTTAGAAGAGAGTAATGTAATGATACATACATAAGTATGGTTACCTTATAAATAGTTTTAGGTGAGAGTTGCCTAGTCCGGTCGTGGTACAAGAGCTAACTGAGCTCCAGCCTTTCCTAGCTGTGAGTCACTTGAAAATACCCCTCTTTTTCTATATGATTGTTTACATTTCACATTAACTGTTACAGTATATTTAGATGGTTACTCCCCAACAGCTTGTAGCATGAGTGGTATATTTATATGGTTACTCCCAACAGCTGTAGATGAGTGTATATTTATATGGTTATCCCCAACAGCTGTAGATGAGTGTATATTTAGATGGTTACTCCCAACAGCTGTAGATGAGTGTATATTTATATGGTTACTCCCCAACAGCTGTAGATGAGTGTATATTTATATGGTTACTCCCCAACAGCTGTAGATGAGTGTATATTATATGGTTACCTCCCCAACAGCTGTAGATGAGTGTATATTTATATGGTTACTCCCAAAGCTGTAGATGAGTGTATATTTTATATGGTTACTCCCAACAGCTGTAGTGAGGTATATTTAGATGGTTACTCCCCCAACAGCTTTAAGAAGAGTGCATTTTTAGATGGTTACTTCCCCAACAGCTTTAGAAGAGTGCATTTTAAAATCGTTACTCCCCAAAAGTTTAACAAAGAATGTATGGACAGGAGATCCTAATAGATTTTTGCCTTGTGATCCTAACTTACTTTATATATTTATTTTTATTTATATAGCAGTGAAAACAGACACTAGGCCCAAAATATCACAGTCAAGAAAAAGAAAAAAAAAAAAAAAAGAAAAGGACAAAGTCAAAAATTAATTAAAAAAATAGAATTTACATAGTTAATACTAACACTGCTCCTCAATTGCTGGAGAGAAGAATTAAAGAGGTCAACTTGTGGACAATGATTGTTAAACATATTCATGGACTGAGTCATAGTACTCGACAAACCATATGTCGTCCTATGAAACTCAGCCACAAATATGTCTGAACATCTGGATTGTCGACAAGGCACTCTGAAATTACATCTGCTCAGCAATCCAGGAACAGTGTAGGAACCATTAACTATCTTAAATAAAAATATAATTAACAGATACTAGGCCCAAAATATCACAGTCAAGAAAAAAAAAAAAAAAAAAAAAGAAAGGACAACATTACTAGCATTGAAAGTTTTGATAACTTGCACTGTAAATGTCATTTCCCTCCCTAGGGGCGTAAATAGCTGCATATCACATTGACAGTGAAAACTCAGATCGATATTTACATTGGTAAAATGAGAAATTGAAGTGAGGATGATGCAATACTTATGTCTGTTTCTGCAACTCCTTCTCCTCAGAATCCTTAATCTTTATTTGTTATAAACAAAGAGACTAATACTTAGAGAGAGGCTACAACAGCTCTTATCATTCTCTCAGTAGCTTGGTAGCATAACTGTACATTCGTCAAGTCATTCTTGATTTTTCTTAATAATTACAATTTCACGTAAATATTGCATTTTTTTACTATTTCGTCTTAAATTAAGTAAAATGAATTTAAAATAAGTTGTAATTATTATCTATCGCATGATTTAGTGTGACATCACTGAAAAATACCTGCCATTTGTAGAGTGCATTATAAATGTGTGCTCCGAATAGGGGCTGAAGAGGGATAGTTGCAGCGGAAGTTGCTTGAAGGTGTTTGTAAATTCACCCATCTTGGATTGGTTTCGCCTCTAACAAAAATTTTGGGCCAGTAAGATGAAAAAACACCTTGACAAAATATTCATAATTTTAATAACAATATTATATTTATATATAGTAATATTATTAATAATAAAATTATAATAAAAATATCATAATTTTTATTTTTAGTTGTATTGGGCAATTATATTTCAAATTGACCTCGGATCATCATCTTCGTTATCTTATCTGTTTTTACATCATGATGGTGTTTACCAGTTTACCTTGTGACGATAGGCAACTTGATTTTAATCAAAATTTCTATTTTATTATCCAAATTAGGGCCACAATGTTCAACATTATCACGCCATATTGGAACCTGAAGAATTCTTTAACCATGGTCAGATTTGTTTTTAAAGAATAAATCATGAGGCTTTCGGCTTCTTGGCCGCTCCCCGGTCTCAGCTGTTACGTTGGGTTGGAGCTGGAGCAGCTCTGCGCCACATGGTCGTTGTCCTAAATGTGTTTGTCATATTACTATTCTATTATATAAGTGGCATACTGCCACAATATAAGCAAATTTTCAAATGTATTAGTCAAAAACATGATTTGTTTACATTATGGTATATATGTCAATCAATATAACCAGAACTGATGAAGATTTGTGATTTTTTAAAATGTTTAGGGGATAAATATTGTGGGTCAATGACATCACACATATTTCATAAACAATAGGGATTAGATTGAAAATCGGACCTTTTTATTGAAAATTGGAAGATGTTACACTATATATACTCATCAGGAAGAGTATGAAATTTCAAGTCACTACAAAAATAGTTACGGAGCGATTTGGGAAATACAGAAAGAGGTAGCATTGCCTGTAAAGTAGGGCAAGAGGCTAAAAGGTACCAAGCTTCGCAAGGCTTTCGTCGTCTTTAAACTTACACAGAACGCTTCTGATTACTTTTAAGTTTTACATTCAAGTAATTTATTGATGTAATTTATTTAATCAGGTAATAGTGGCTAAAGATTACAGCTAGAAGACAGATTTTGGCATTTAATGCAGCCTGTATTTTAATTACATCAGCAAGATGCTGCAAACATTTGATTAAATGTAATTACCTAATAAAATCGACTAAATCAATAAATTAATTCAATGCAATTTACACTTACATCAGTAGCCTTCTGTAGAAGTTTTATAAAGACTTCCTATTACTTTAAGTGTCTGAATTTTTGTAATACAGAGCATGACAACGGCGAACCGTTTTTGTGAAAAATAAATAAAGAAAATAATAATTTTATAATAACAATAAATGTAGCTGTCATAACCAAAATTTGCTATGGTATTCTTAAATTTAAATATAAAAATACAATCGGTTACATAGATAAACAATATTAACATAGATGGCTCACTCAAAGATTTTTAAAAAAAATAGTTGATGGGATGCAGGAGGCTCAAGTAGTACAGTCTAGTGGTGGAAACGTGAAACTGTCAGAAATTTTTATTTCTGTCATTTTTATTTATTTATTTTTATTCAACCAAACAACGAGCTGTTGAGGGTAATCAAGTCTTTCCATCCGCTTTTCAGCGCTAGAATGATGAGGAGTCGATGGATGAGTGATCCCAATAAAGCTCTATAAGAAATTCGTATAAATTGGTAAAAAGTGAAAAATTTGATTTCTCACTCTTACTTCAACCATACTGTTGTCCCCCCTGGATTTGAACCTCTAATGTCAGAGTTTCAATTTTTGTTTGTTTCCTTTACTTATCCGTTTGCGCCAACCCGAGATGTTATATTCAGATAGCAAATTTAAATCTTAAGTCTAAAACACTGAAAATGAATTATTATTATTTTTTTAAGAAATCAATGGTGCTGCTTCGCGTGATGAGGCCCCCAAGTTTTGAAAAACAAAAATACATCGCGAATACTACAGCATACCATAGATCTTTGTTTACTTTTATTTTATTTTACTAAACGATTGGCAACTTTTTGTATTTAAAAAATACTACAGCACAATCTAGTAGAGAATAGAGCAAATATATTTTTACTACTAGCGCTCTTAAAGACTCTAGTGATGAGGCCCCCAACTTAAATCATAAACAAAATCTTGTCAATTGAGTGTTCCTACTACACTCGGGAGTGAACCATCTATGTTAATATTGTTTATCTATGATCGGTTATTTTTGGAAAGCTATTGGGGTTAGTTCATGAGTTGTCCGCACCGGTCTGCCGCAGCGCTAATTTTTAGTAGCTTGCGATAATCGAATCCAAACTTTTCCTCATTTAAGTTAACCCCCCCTGATTTAAACACAAAAATGAAAAATTGTTGTCATTGCCTTTACAAATTTCTGTCACACAAAGTGACCTTTATCAATGACAGGCAACAAGACATTGGGCATAACTTCCTCACAAGAAGAGGAAGTTCTGGCTATAAGTAGAGAAGTCTCTTGGCTAAAGTAGAGGAAATCTCTGGCAAAAAGAAAAAGGAAGTCTGGCTAAAATAGAGGAAGTGGCAAAAGAAAAGGAAGTCTCTGGCTAAAAGTAGAGGAAGTCTCTGGCAAAAAGAAAAGGAAGTCTCTGGCTAAAAGTAGAGGAAGTCTCTGGCAAAAAGAAAAGGAAGTCTCTGGCTAAAAGTAGAGGAAGTCTCTGGCAAAAAGAAAAGGAAGCCTCTGGCTAAAAGTAGAGGAAGTCTCTGGCAAATAGAAAAGGAAGCCTCTGGCTAAAAGTAGAGGAAGTCTCTGGCAAATAGAAAGGAAGCTAAAAGTAGGAAGTCTCTGGCTAAAGGAGGTCTCTGGCAAAAAGAAAAGGAAGTCTTTGGCTAAAAGTAGAGGAAGTCTCTGGCAAATAGAAAAGGAAGTCTCTGGCTAAAGTAGTGGAAGTCTCTGGCAAATAGAAAAGAAGGTCTCCTGGCTAAAAGTAGGGAAGTCTCTGGCAAATAGAAAAGGAAGTCTCTGGCTAAAAGTAGAGGAAGTCTCTGGCAAAAAGAAAAGGAAGTCTTTGGCTAAAAGTAGAGGAAGTCTCTGGCAAATAGAAAAGGAAGTCTCTGGCTAAAAGTAGTGGAAGTCTCTGGCAAATAGAAAAGGAAGTCTCTGGCTAAAAGTAGAGGAAGTCTCTGGCAAATAGAAAAGGAAGCCTCTGGCTAAAAGTAGGAAGTCTCTGGCAAATAGAAAAGAAGTCTCTGGCTAAAAGTAGAGGAAGTCTCTGGCAAAAAGAAAAGGAAGCCTCTGGCTAAAAGTAGAGGAAGTCTCTGGCAAATAGAAAAGGAGTCTCTGGCTAAAAGTAGAGGAAGTCTCTGGCAAATAAAAAGGAAGCCTCTGGCTAAAAGTAGAGGAAGTCTCTGGCAAATAGAAAAGAAGTCTGGCTAAAAGTAGAGAGTGGCAAAAAAGAAAGGAAGTCTCTGGCTAAAAGTAGAGGAAGTCTCTGGCAAATAGAAAAGAAGTGGCAGCAAATAGGAAGTCTCTGGCTAAAGTAGAAGAGCAAAAAGAAGTCTGGCTGTCTCTGCAATAAAAGTCTCTGGCTAAAAGTATGGAAGTCTCTGGCAAATTAGAAAAGGAATATAGAGGAAGTCTCTGGCAAAAAGAAAGGAAGTCTTTGGCTAAAAGTAGAGGAAGTCTCTGGCAAATAGAAAAGGAAGTCCTTGGCTAAAAAGTAGGAAGTCTTCTGGCAAATAGAAAAAGGAAGTCTCTGGCTGAAAAGTAGAGGAAGTCTCTGGCAAATAGAAAAGGAAGTCTTCTGGCTAAAAGTAGAGGAAGTCTGGCTGGCAAATAGAAAAGGAAGTCTCTGACTAAAAGTAGTGAAAGTCTCTGGCAAATAAAAAGGAAGTCTCTGGCTAAAAGTAGAGGAAGTCTCTGGCAATAGAAAAGGAAGCCTCTGGCTAAAAGTAGAGGAAGTCTCTGGCAAATAGAAAAGGAAGTCTCTGGCTAAAAGTAGAGGAAGTCTCTGGCAAAAAGAAAAAGGAAGCCTCTGGCTAAAAGGTAGAGGAAAGTCTCTGGCAAATAGAAAAGGAAGCTCTGGCTAAAAGTAAGGAAGTCTCTGGCAAATAGAAAGGAGCCTCTGGCTAAAGTAGGAAGTCCTGGCAAATAGAGGAAGTCTCTGGCTAAAGTAAGAGGAGTCCTGGCAAAAAGAAAGGAAAGTCTCTGGGCTAAAAGTAGAGAAGTCTCTGCAAATAGAAAGGAGTTCTGGCAAAGTATGGAAGCTCTCTGGCAAATAGAAAAGGAAGTCTCTAGAGGAAGTTCTCTGCAAATAGAAAAGGAAGTCTCTGGCTAAAAGTAGAGGGAAGTCTTGGCAAAATAGAAAAGGAAAGAAAGTAGTGGAAGTCTCTGGCAATAGAAAAAATCTCTGGCTAAAAGTAGAGGAAGTCTCTGGCAAATAGAAAAAGGAAGTCTCTGGCTAAAAGTAGTGGAAGTCTCTGGCAAATAGAAAGGAAGTCTCTGGCTAAAAGTAGGGAAGTCCTGGCAATAGAAAAGGAAGTCTCTGGCTAAAAGAGAAGTCTCTGGCAAGGAATTCTGGAAAAGGAAGTCTCTGGCTAAATGTGAAGTCTCTGGCAAATAGAAAAGGAAGTCTCTGGCTAAAAAGAGGAAGTCTCTGCAAATAGAAAAGGAAGTCCTGCTAAAAGTAGTGAAGTCTTGGCAAATAGAAAAGGAAGTCTCTGGCTAAAAGTAGAGGAATCTCTGGCAAAAGAAAAGGAAGTCTTTGGCTAAAAGTAGAGGAAGTCTTCTGGCAAATAGAAAAGGAAGTCTTGGCTAAAAGTAGTGAAGTCTCTGGCAAAAAGACAAGGAAGCCGCTGGCTAAAAGTAGAGAAAGTCTCTGGCAGAATTAGAAAAGAAGCCTTCTGGCTAAAAGTAGAGGAGAGGTCACTCTGGAAATAGAAAAGGAAGCCTCTGGCTAAAAGGTAGCAGGAAGTCTCTGGCAAATAGGAAAAGGAAGTCTCTGGCTAAAAACGTAGAGAAGTCTCTGGCAAAAAGAAAAGGAAAAGTCTTTGCTAAAAGTTAGAGGGAAGCTCTCTCGGCAAATAGCAAAAGGAAGTTCCTGGCTAAAAGTAGTGGAAGTCCTCTGGCAAATAGAAAAGGTCTCTGGCTAAAAGTAGAGAAGTCTCTGGCAAATACGGAAAAGAGAAGGTCTATGGCTAAAGTAGTGGAAGTCTCTGCAAATAGAAAAGGAAATCTCTGCTAAAAGTTAGTGGAAGTCTCTGATGGCAAATAGAAAAGGAAGTCTCTGGCTAAAAGTAAGAGGAAGGTTCTGGCAAATAGAAAGGAAGTCTGCTGGCTAAAAGTAGTGAAGTCTCTGCAAATAGAAACAGGAAGTCTCTGGCTGAAAAAGTAGTGGAAGTCTCTGGGCAAATAGAAAAGGAAGGTCTCTGGGCTAAAGTTGTAGTGGAAGTCTCTGGCAAATAGAAAAGGAGTCTGGCCTAAAAGTAGAGGAAGTCTCTGGCAAACTAGAAAAAGGAAGTCTCTGGCTAAAAGTAGTGGAAGTCTCTGGCAAATAGAAAAGGAAGTCTCGTGGCTAAAAGTAGAGGAAGTCTCTGGCAAATAGAAAAAGAGAAGTCTTGGCTAAAAGTAGAGGAAGTCTGGGCAAAATAGAAAAGGAAGGTCTCTGGCTAAAAGTAGTGGAAGTCTCTGGGCAAATATAAAGGAAGGTCTGCTGGCTAAAGTAGAGGAAGTCTCAGGCAAAAGAAAAGGGAAGTCTTTGCTAAAAGTAGAGGAACGTCTCTGGCAAAGAGAAAAGGAAGTCTCTGGCTAAAGTGAGTGGAAGTCTCTGGCAAAAAGAAAAAGGAAGTCTTTGCTAAAAGTAGAGGAAGTCTCTGGCAAAGTAGAAAAGAAGTCTCTGTGCTAAAAGTAGTGGAAGTCTCTGGCATAAGAAAAAAGGGGAAAGGTTTTTCTTTTTTTGGGCGCTTAAAAAAAAGTTCTAGAGGAGTCTCTGGGCACATTAGAACAAGGAAGTCTCTGGTAAAAGTAGAGGAGTCTCTGGCAAAAGAAAAGGAAGTCTCTGCTAAAAGTAGTGGAAGTCTCTGGACAAAGAAGAAAAGGAAGTCTCTAGCTAAAGTAGAGGGAAGTCTCTGGGCAAAAAGAAAAGGAGTAGTCTCTGGCATTCAAAAGTAGAGGAAGTCTCTGGCAAAAAGAACAAAGGAAGCCTTGGCAAAATAAGAGGAACTCTCTGGCAAATAGAAAAGGAAGCCTCTGCAAAAGTAGAGGAATTCTCTGCGCACAATAGAAAGGAAGCCTCTGGCTAAAAGTAGAGGAAGACTTACTGCCAATAGAAATAAAAGGAAGTCTCTGGTAAAAGAGAGGAAGTCCTTCTGGCAAAAGAAAAGAGTCTTTGGCTAGAAAGTAAGAGGAAGTCTCTGGCAAAGAGAAAAGGAAGTCTCTGGTAAAAGTAGTGGAAGTCTCTGGCAAATGAAAAGAAGTCTCTATATGGCTAAGTAGAAGGAAGTCCTGGCAAATAGAAAAGGAAGTCTCTGGCTAAGTAGAGGAAGTCTCTGGCAAAACGAAAAAGAAGTCTTTGGCTTAAAGTTAGAGAAGTCTCTGGCAAGTAGAAAAGGAATCTCTGGGCTAAAAGTGGTGGAAGTTCTGGCAAGATAGAAAAAAGGAAGCTCTGGCTAAAAGGTAGAGGAAGTCTCTGGCAAATAGAAAAGGAAGCCTCTGCTAAAGTAGAGGGAGTCTCTGGCAAATAGAAAAGGAAGTCTCTGGCTAAAAGTAGAGGAGTCTTGGCAAAAAGAAAAGGAAGCCTCTGGCTAAAAGTAGAGGAAGTCTCTGGCAAATAGAAAAGGAAGCCTCTGGCTAAAGTAGAGGAAGTCTCTGGCAAAAAGAAAAGGAAGTCTCTAGCTAAAGTAGAGGAAGTCTCTGGCAAAAAAAAGGAAGTCTCTGTGCCTAAAAGTAGAGGAAGTCTCTGGCAAAAGAAAAGGAAAGTCTCTGGCTAAAGTAGTGGAAGTCTCTGGCAAATAGAAAAGGAAGTCTCTGGCTAAAAGAGTGAGAAGTCTCTGGCAAATAGAAAAAGGAGTTCTCTGGTAAAAGTAGTGGAAGTCTCTGGCAAATGAGAAAAGGAAGTCTCTGCTAAAAGTAGTGGAAGTCTCTGGCAAATAGAAAAGGAACAGTCTTGGCTAAAAGTAGTGGAAGTCTCTGGCAGATAGAAAAGGAATTAAAAGTAGAGGACGTTCTCTGGCAAAAGAAAGGAAGTCTTGGCTAAAAAGTAGAGAAGGTCAAAAGAAAAGAGTCTCTGGCTAAAAGTAGAGGAAGTCTCTGGCAAATAGGAAAGGAAGTCTCTGGCTAAAAGTAGGAGAAAGTCTCTGGCAAAAGAAAAGGAAGGTCTCTGGCTAGCAAAGTAGGAAGGGAGAAGTTCTGGCAAAAAAGAAAAGGAAGTCTTTGGCTAAAAGTAGAGGAAGTCTCTGGCAAATAGAAAAGGAAGTCTCTGGCTAAAAGTAGGAAGTCTATCTGGGCAAATAGAAAAGGAGTCTTGGCTAAAAGTAGAGGAAGTCTCTGGGCAAAAAGAGAAAAAAGCCTCTGGCTAAAAAAGAGGAAAAAAAAAAGAAAGTCTCCTGGCTAAAAGTGGCAAAGAAAAGAAAGTGGTTAGGGAGTCTCTGGCAAATAGAAAAGGGAGCCTCTTGGAAAAGGTTAGAGTGAAGTCTCTGGCAAATAGAAAAGGAAAGCCTCTGGCTAAAAGTAGAGGAAGTCTCTGGCAAATAGGAAAAGGAAGTCTCTGGCTAAAAGTAGGGAAGTCTCTGGCAAAAAGAAAAGGAAGTCTTTGGCTAAAAGTAGAGGAAGTCTCTGGCAAATAGAAAAGAAGTCTCTGGCTAAAAGTAGTGGAAGTCTCTGGCAAAATAGAAAAGGGAAGTCTCTGGCTAAAAGTAGAGGAAGTCTCTGGCAAAATAGAAAAAGGAAGTCTCTGGCTCAGGCAAATAGAAAAGGAAGTCTCTGGCTAAAAGTAGTGGAAGTCTCTGGCAAATAGAAAAGGAAGTCTCTGGCTAAAAGTAGAGGAAGTCTCTGGCAAATAGAAAAGGAAGTCTCTGGCTAAAAGGTAGAGGAAGCTCTCGGGCAAATAGAAAAAGGAAGTCTCTGGCTAGTGGAAGTCTCTAAAAGAAAAGGAGCTAAAAGTAGTGGAAGTCTCTGGCAAATAGAAAAGGAAGTCTCTGGCTAAAAGGTAGAGAAGTCTCTGGCAAAAGAGAAAAGGAAGTCTCTGGCTAAAGTATGGAAGTCTCTGGCAAATAGAAATGGAAGTCTCTGGCTAAAAAGTAGAGAGAAGTCTCTGGCAAAAGAAAAGGAAGTCTTTGGCTAAAGTAGAGGAAAGTTCTCTGGCAAATAGAAAGGGAAGCTCTGGCTAAAAGTAGTGGAAGTCTCTGGCAAATAGAAAAGGAAGTCTCTGGCTAAAAGTAGAGGAAGTCTCTGGCAAAAAAAAGGAAGTCTTTGGCTAAAAGTAGAGGAAGTTCTGGCAAATAGAAAAGAAGTCTCTGGCTAAAGTAGTGGAAGTCTCTGGCAAAGGAAGAAAAGGAAGTCTTTGGCTAAAAGTAGAGGAAGTCTCTGGCAAATAGAAAAGAAGTCTCTGGCTAAAAGTAGTGGAAGTCTCTGGCAAAAAGAAAAGGAAGTCTTTGGCTAAAAGTAGAGGAAGTCTCTGGCAAATAGAAAAGGAAGTCTCTGGCTAAAAGGTGGAAGTCTCTGGCAAATAGAAAGGAAGTCTTGGCTAAAAGTAGAGGAAGTCTCTGGCAAAATAGGAAAAAGGAAGTCTCTGGCTAAAAGTAGAAAGGAAGCTAAGGTGGAAGTCTCTGGCAAATAGAAAAGGAAGTCTCTGGCTAAAAGTAGTGGAAGTCTCTGGCAAAAAGAAAAGGAAGTCTTTGGCTAAAGTAGAGGAAGTCTCTGGCAAATAGAAAAGGAAGTCTCTGAAGCTAAAAGTAGTGGAAGTCTCTGCTAAGAAAAGGAAGTCTCTGGCTAAAAGTAGTGGAAGTCTCTGGCAAAAAGAAAGGAAAGTCTCTGGCTAAAAGTAGAGGAGTCTCTGGCAAATAGAAAAGGAAGTCTCTGGCTAAAAGTAGTGGAAGTCTGGCAAAAAGAAAAGGAAGTCTTTGGCTAAAAGTAGGAGGAAGTTCTCTGCAAATAGAAAAGGAAGTCTTTGGCTAAAGTAGAGGAAGTCTCTGGCAAATAGAAAAGGAAGTCTCTGGCTAAAAGTAAAGCTCTGGCAAATAAAAGGAGTCTCTGGCTAAAAGTAGAGGAAGTCTCTGGCAAAAAGAAAAGGAAGTCTTTGGCTAAAAGGTAGAGGAAGTCTCTGGCAAATAGAAAGGAAGTCTCTGGCTAAAAGTAGGGAAGTCTCTGGCAAAAAGAAAAGGAAGTCTTTGGCTAAAAGTAGAGGAAGTCTCTGGCAAATAGAAAAGGAAGTCTGGCTAAAGTAGTGGAAGTCTCTGGCAAAAAGAAAAGGAAGTCTGGCTAAAAGTAGAGGAAGTCTCTGGCAAATAGAAAAGGAAGTCTCTGGTAGTAGAGGAAGTCTCTGGCAAAAAGAAAAGGAAGTCTTTGCTAAAAGTAGAGGAAGTCTCTGCAAATAGAAAAGGAAGTCTCTGGCTAAAAGTAGTGGAAGTCTCTGGCTAAAAGTAGAGAAGTCTCTGGCAAAAAGAAAAGGAAGTCTTTGGCTAAAAGTAGAGGAAGTCTCTGGCAAATAGAAAAGGAAGTCTCTGGCTAAAGTAGAGGAAGTCTCTGGCAAAAAAAAGGAAGTCTTTTGGCTAAAAGTAGAGGAAGTCTCTGGCAAATAGAAAAGGAAGTCTCTGGCTAAAAGTAGTGGAAGTCTCTGGCAAAAAGAAAAGGAAGTCTTTGGCTAAAAGTAGAGGAAGGTCTTCTGGCAAAAGAAAAGGAAGTCTTTGGCTAAAAGTAGTGGAAGTCTTGGCAAAAAGAAAAGGAAGTCTTTTTGGCTAAAAGTAGAGGAAGTCTGGCAAATAGTCTCTGGCTAAAAGTAGTGGAAGTCTCTGGCAAAAGAAAAGGGAAGTCTTTGGCTAAAAGTTAGAGGAAGTCTCTGGCAAATAGAAAGGAAGTCTCTGGCTAAAAGTATGGAAGTCTCTGGCAAAAAGAAAAGGAAGTCTTTGGCTAAAAGTAAGGAAGTCTCTGGCAAATAAAGGAAGTCTTTGGCTAAAAGTAGAGGAAGTCTCTGGCAAATAGAAAAGGAAGTCTCTGGCTAAAAGTAGAGGAAGTCTCTGGCAAAAAGAAAAGGAAGTCTTTGGCTAAAAGTAGAGGAAGTCTCTGGCAAATAGAAAAGGAAGTCTCTGGCTAAAAGTAGTGGAAGTCTCTGGCAAAAAGAAAGGAAGTCTTTGGCAAAAGTAGAGGAAGTCTCTGGCAAATAGGAAAAGAAGTCTTTGGCTAAAAGTAAGGAAGTCTCTGGCAAAGAAAGGAAGTGGCTAAAAGTAGAGAAGTCTGGCAAATAGAAAAGGAAGTCTCTGGCTAAAGTAGTGGAAGTCTCTGGCAAAAAGAAAAGGAAGTCTTTGGCTAAAAGTAGAGGAAGTCTCTGGCAAATAGAAAAGGAAGTCTCTGGCTAAAAGTAGTGGAAGTCTCTGGCAAATAGAAAAGGAAGGTCTTTGGCTAAAAGTAGAGGAAGTCTCTGGCAAATAGAAAAGGAAGTCTCTGGCTAAAAGTAGTGGAAGTCTCTGGCAAAAAGAAAAGGAAGTCTTTGGCTAAAAGTAGAGGAAGTCTCTGGCAAATAGAAAAGGAAGTCTCTGGCTAAAAGTAGTGGAAGTCTCTGGCAAAAAGAAAAGGAAGTCTTTGGCTAAAAGTAAGGAAGTCTCTGGCAAATAGAAAAAAGTCTCTGGCAAAAGTAGTGGAAGTCTCTGGCAAAAGAAAGGAAGTCTTTGGCTAAAAGTAGAGGAAGTCTTGGCGAAAAAGTAAAGGGAAGTCTCTAGTGGCAAGTCTCTGGCAAAAGAAAAGGAGTCTTGGCTAAAATAGAGGAAGTCTCTGGCAAATAGAAAAGGAAGTCTCTGGCTAAAAGTAGGGAAGTCTCTGGCAAAAAGAAAAGGAAGTCTTGGCTAAAAGTAGAGGAAGTCTCTGGCAAATAGAAAGGAAGTCTCTGCTAAAAGTAGGGAAGTCTCTGGCAAATAGAAAAGAAGTCTTTGGCTAAAAGTAGAGGAAGTCTCTGGCAAATAAGAAAGGAAGTCTTTGCTAAAAGTAGAGGAAGTCTCTGGCAAAAGAAAAGGAGTCTTTGGAAAAGGAAGCTCTGGCAAAAAGAAAAAGGAAGTCTTTGGCTAAAAGTAGAGGAAGTCTCTGGCAAATAGAAAAGGAAGTCTTTGGCTAAAAGTAGAGGAAGTCTCTGGCAAATAGAAAAGGAAGTCTTTGGCTAAAAGTAGAGAAGTCTCTGGCAAATAGGGCTAAAAGTAGAGGAAGTCTCTGGCTAAAGGAAGTTCTTGGCTAAAAGTAGAGGAAGTCTCTGGCAAATAGAAAAGGAAGTCTTTGGCTAAAAGTAGAGGAAGTCCTCTGGCAAAAGAAAAGAAGTCTTTGGCTAAAAGTAGAGGAAGTCTCTGGCAAATAGAAAAGGAAGTCTCTGGCTAAAAGTAGTGGAAGTCTCTGGCAAAAAGAAAAGGAAGTCTTTGGCTAAAAGTAGAGGAGTCTCTGGCAAAAGAAAAGGAGTCTTTGGCTAAAAGTAGAGGAAGTCTCTGGCAAATAGAAAAGGAAGTCTTTGGCTAAAAGTAGAGGAAGTCAAAAGCTAAAAGAGAGAAGTCTCTGGCAAATAGAAAGGAAGTTCTGGCTAAAAGTAGAGGAATCTCTAAAGGAAGTCTTTGGCTAAAAGTAGAGGAAGTCTCTGGCAAATAGAAAAGGAAGCTCTGGCTAAAGTAGAGGAAGTCTCTGGCAAAATAGAAAAGGAATCTTTGGAAAGTAGAGGAAGTCTCTGGCAAATAAGGAAGTCTTTTGGCTAAAGTAGAGGAAGTCTCTGGCAAAAAAAAAGGAAGTCTCTGGCTAAAAGTAGAGGAAGTCTCTTTGGCTAAAAGTAGAGGAAGTCTTAGAAAAGGAAGTCTCTGGCTAAAAGTAGCTCTGGCAAAAAGAAAAGGAAGTCTTCTCTGGCTAAAAGTAGAGGAAGTCTCTGGCAAATAGAAAAGGAAGCTCTAGAGGAAGTCGAAAAGGAGCTAGAGGAAGTCTCTGGCAAATAGAAGGAAGTCTTTGGCTAAAAAAGTCTAGGGAAGTCTCTGGCAAATAAAAAGGAAGCTTTGGCTAAAAGTAGAGGAAGTCTGGCAAAAAGAAAAGGAAGTCTCTGGCTAAAAGTAGAGGTCTCTGGCAAAAAGAAAGGAAGTCTCTGGCTAAAGTAGTGGAAGTCTCTGGCAAAAAGAAAAGGAAGTCTTTGGCTAAAGTAGAGGTCTCTGGCAAATAGAAAGGAAGTGGTAAAAGTAGAGGAAGTCTCTGGCAAAAAGAAAAGGAAGTCTCTGGCTAAAAGTAGAGGAAGTCTCTGGCAAATAGAAAAGGAAGTCTTTGGCTAAAAGTAGAGGAAGTCTCTGGCAAAAAGAAAGGAAGTCTCTGGCTAAAAGTAGAGGAAGTCTCTGGCAAAAGAAAAGGAAGTCTTGCTAAAAGTAGAGGAAGTCTCTGGCAAAGGAAGTCTCTGGCTAAAAAGGAAGTCTCTGGCTAAAAGAAAGGAAGTCTTGGCTAAGGAAGTCTCTGGTAGAAAAGGAAGTCTCTGGCTAAAAGTAGAGAGTCTGGCAAATGGCTAAAATAGAAAAGGAAGTCTCTGGCTAAAGTAGAGGAAGTCTTGGCAATAGAAAAGGAAGTCTTTTGGCTAAAAGTAGCTCTAGCGGCCAAAATATTCTTGTTTTGATTTTTCCAGTTATATCAAAAGGTACTTTAATATTTTTTACAAATCAAAAATTAATAAAAGAACAAAATAATTATAAAATAAACTATAATTAAAAAGAAACGAAACATTTACTTTTATAACATAAATGAATAAAATACACAATGATTATGGTAAATTAAATGAAAGCACATAATTACAACAACAAAATTAATATGGAACAAATATATTACGTATTTTTTGTTATTAGGTTTATCATTGTATTTTCTTTAGAAAATCAGATGTAAAAGAGAATAGGATGAGGATAAAAGGAACAATGTTCTCTTCAGTCAACAATTTTTCAGGCTTAAAAAAAGAAAAATCAAAGAACAACGGTTTGCTAGGAGATGAAGGGACTTCTTTTACTGTTAATGCAAAAACCTTTTTTTAAAAAAAGATATTGTGATAAAAGTTATAACTACAGTCTATTGACTACTTTAAAAATCTTGACAGGTCAGTTTAGGCACCGCCGATTCTAAAGAAAAAATCCCTTCAAGAAGGGAGCGGGGAAAAAACTATGTAAACAAATCAGGTTATTTTACCCGTATTTTCTTGGCGATGTTTTTTTACATTTCTTTTGAGTAGTTTTATTTTATAATATCTTTATGATTAATTTGAAAGTAGTTTACAAAACAATGTAAACACAAGAAGAACCACAATAAAGTGAACAATTGTCGAGAAGGAGGTTATTTCCCTACAGTGGTTATGGTGGCAGGGATTGTTTCCTCTTTTCAAGTGAGGGGTTGGATGCGGCTTCGCTGATTGATCAATCCCCAAAATGCTTATGACCTTGGGGATTTTTAAACTATAGATAGACTGTAAGCTAGCCAATTCGCTGTAACTTTTAATCCCGCTAGTCACAATATACCTTATTAAAGGATTAAAAGAAAAAAATCTGGCAGAGCAATCTAAGAGGATTTTAGAATGAAAATTTGGGCACAGGGTAACAGAGAACATTTTCTCTCAACATCAGGCTCACTTTTATTGTCCTCGGAAAGTCAGCAACAAAAAGAAGTTCCCTTCAAACAATAAAGTAGTACCTCAAGTTTCAATAATTTATGTCCAATGATACAAATATTATGAGGGGGGAGACTGTTGGTCAACCCTGTAAGAAATTAATTTGAACAAAAATAATTTAAAACTAGCATTTCCTCAGGAGAAAAAAAGAAAGATGTCACTCCACTTAGTATATATTAATTGACAGTTCATCATCAGTGCCTACCAACAAAGTACCAAGATACAAAGTATATATTAAGTTTATGCCTATTTATCTTTTTGATTTTTAGTTTTTATTTTTTTTTATCTATTTATTTAGTGTATTTATTTGCTTTTATTTTTTTTTTTTTGCAGCTTTTTATGTTTATTTTGTTAGGTACTTTGTTAGTAGACACTGATGATGAACTGTTAAGTTTGAAAGTCGGCTCTGTCAATAAATATATACCAAGTGGAGTGATATCTTTCTTTTTCCCCCTATTTGGAAACTCCACAACTCATCTTACTATCATTAGTCATTTGCTCATTTGTACATAACATCATTTAATTCAGATAGTTATTTTTAAACTTAACTCACTTTATATTTTAAAACTAACTAATTATAAACAAATTAGTTTTGGAAACAAAATTAAAAATGAGTTTTATTATTTGTAAATTTATACATCTTGGCACACATTCTTTTAATTATAAGTAATCAAAATAAAAACAAACATGCAGATTTCATGTAGGTGTTTCTATACATGTTTGTATATATTTCTGTATATGTTTGTGTATGATGAGTGTAAATTATACTACAGTGCATACAACATTATTTCCAGGGTAGAATAAATGAATGTCAAATAAACCTAAGTCCCTCAAATAAGCCAGTAAAATAGAGATTTTTTGAGCTAATTACAATAACATATATGTTCAGTTTGTAACTCTAGAAATTTAATTTTTTAGCATCTCAGAAAATACAACGCTTTATTATCAGTCCTAGTTTTTAGTTACACAGTTCAAGAATCATAATATTTGAATATCAGCAAATTTTATAATAAACCTTGTTAATATTTATACAATATTATACAATATACTATATATATTATAATATATTACATATATATATAACATACAATATTTATACAACTTGTTAATAGAGTATACAATATTCCAGATCAAATGGTTATTATAAAAATAATTAAATCATATAGTCCAGGCCTGGGCAAACTTTTCTAGGAAAGGGCCGCTAGTCTTTTTACAGCCTGTCGCGGGCCGCATTCCTTAAATTTTAAAGCATGCTAAACCCGCAACAAATTGCAGTTACTCTGGTGTTTTACTAAAGTCAAATTCACTTTCAAAGAATAAGGATTGGGGAACTTAAGCACAAAACGGAAAAAACAAAACGAAGTATCTTCGTCAGATCTTGAAATATAACTGAAGATAAATTTTGCTAGAATACTAGGTGAATAAAAAGTATTCCTATGAAATAAAAGATCAAAGGGATTGTATTTTATCAACTCCTTTTCGGCAATTCACAGAACGCAAAATAGCTTTTTTTTGTCTTATTATTGTGAAAATAAAAATTCGCTGAAATAATTAGAATTCGCCAAATCCGAAAATGAGAATTGATATGAAAGGCGGCTGCTCTTTATGTAATTGTTTCTTATCTTACTAGTTTTTGTTTCTCCAAACTTTAAAGTTAAAGTAACAATCCATTATTTCCTTATCTTGATATCTAACTTTTCATAATAATTTTAAATTAAACAATTTATTTGCTTATATACCTAATATTTTTTATATACCTAATATTTTCAATTTATTTTATCTTTTTTCCAAACATTTTAATTTTGCCCGCGGGCCACATAAAAATGCTCCGCGGGCCGCATGTGGTTTGCCCAGGCCTGATATAGTCCATTCATCAGCGGTTTTAGGTCCAAATGTTAAAGAACCGCTTGGATTGCCTTGAAATTTGAAACACGCTTAGAAAAAATGTCAAGGAAAAAAAATGATATGGTGCCGGTGTGTGCTTTTACCCCGGGGATGAGTGCCACCCCTTCTTGGGGGTGAAATATTTAACCTTAAAATAACCCCGGGATTCGATAGAGTGTTCAATTTTAACTAAAAAATGTTCTATAGACTTTTGTTGTTAATACTTTACGAGTTATTCAAGATTGGAATTGCTACTTTTGTACCTAAAAAAATCATGTTTTAGAGTGTTTTTTTTTTTTAAATAACTCGAAAACTGTACATTTTTAATTAAAAAAATAGCATTAAAACAACATTAAAAAAACAAACATTCAAATGTTTCTTTTTGTGGATATTCTTTTTTGAAACAAAACAATATCTAAATAAAAGACTGGCCCAACATAAATATGACTGCAAAAAAGATAAAAATAATACAGGACACAGTGGCAAAAAAGGAAAGTTAAAGAAATGATAAATATAGTCAAGTTTGATAATAATGTTAATTTTAAAAAAGATGTAGAAAAATTAAGCTCCATTTACTCAAATTTAATAAGGAACTCTTAAATCTTGAAATTCTTAATTTAGTTTAAAATATGGTTTTTCAACTAAAATGATTGGTAACACTGATTTTTTTTAAATTCTTCAATGTAACAGTTTTTAACGGTTTTTTAAACATAGCTTATACCAAACCATACCAAGGTGCAATATGAAGTAGTTTGTATAATTGTATTTTTATTTTACATTTTTTAAACTCTGATAATGACTAAATTTTAGTCGAAAGCTTAGTTATTATTATATACTAAAAAATAAAGGACTTTTGTGTAATAAACCTGTTTTTTTTATTTATTTATAAAAAAAAACAATAAAATAGAGAATAAAAAAGAAGCCTTTAGAAATAACAATTCAAATGTTTTTTTAAATATTTATCGCAGTAATACATCCCAAGTTACAGCCTGATGAAGGTGAGGATTTATTTGAATCAACTTTAAATTGAACATTTTATCATAAAATAACTTCAAAATGAGTAGTTTTTCAATAAAAATGCATAGAATGTTTTTTAAAGTGTTTAAAAAGATCTTTAAAATGAGCTATGGTAAAAGTGATTTGGATGAAAAATAATTGTGTGATTACAATAAGAAGATAAAAGTCGATTTATAAAAAATAAGGGATTAAACGTATGTCTTTTCCACAAAATTGAAAATTAATATTTAATAAATTAAATTAAAATTATTATTAGTTGAAACTACAGCATATTTAATTAAAAATATTAAATCGTTTTTTATACGCGATAAAATGGACAATTCAATTATTTAAAGCGGCAAAAAAGGTTTTTTTTTTAAATTTGCTCCAAAGGATGGATTTTAAGGGTTTAATGCATGCATTATATCACATACTCAACAATATTATGGATCTACCATACATGGATCATTTAAAAATTGTATGCATGGAAAAAAAATTATATAATTTCATCATAAGGGGTAGTTTTTGAGGGTTGAAACTATTAAATAGTGAAGGAATGAAAATATGAAAATATTTAAAATATATATATATAAATATATATATATATATATATATAAATATAAATATATATATATATATATATATATATATATTATATATATATATATATATATATAATATATAATATATATATATATATATATATAATTATATATATATAAATTATATATATATATATTTATATATTCTATATATATTTTTTTAATATTAAATATTGAAAATATTTTAATACTCCATATTAATGCATTTTTATATTATTTTTAAGCCTCAAAAAATTATTTTTTTGGAAATTTTTCACTAAAGGGTAGTTTTTAAGAGTTGAATACATGCATTATATCACATACTTAGCAAAATGGTAAAAATGGTATTTACCATATATAGATCATATAAAGTTTGTATACATGGAAAAAATATTTTTTTTATATAATTTCATCACAAAGAGTGGTTTTTAAGGGTTGAAACTATTAAATAGTAACGAAATTTAACTATGTATATTAAATAAATTCTAAAACTTCATAAAATATATCATTAAATAATTTAAAGCTTAAAAAAATGATTTTTTTTTTAAATTTTGCACTAAAGGGTAATTTTCAAGGGTTGAAAATACTTATATATTATAAAATACGTTTTAGTATAAAAAGTAAATCTTTGTCCGACATATTTAAACGTTATTAAGATTTAAATAATGCAAAAATATATTTTCATTTTTTTTTATAAGAGAGTAGTTTTCATCTATTAAAATAAAAAGCACATACATTTTCATCATAACTTTTGAAGATGGAGGTAAAATGAGCTTACTGGCAAAGTTTCATTAAAGTGGGTGCAGTTCTTTAAAATTTAGAGGTTTTGCGATATTTTACTGTTGATGAATGGACTACAAATAGGGAACATTCATTTACGGAGAGATCAATAGAACGTTATTGCCTTTATACTGTTGTAAGCAATAGAAAACTATATTCTATGCTTGTGAGGGCGTTTTAACAAAAAAACGGATTAACTGATTGGATAACAAGTCTCTTCACAGAATAAAAGTTAGTTGACAAATCGCTTTCAACGTGGTTAGAGGGTATTATCAGTGCAAAACTGTTGAAGAATCAAAAGGAAGAAGAGTCAGTCGATGATTTACATTTAGATATCAGATTCAGACTCTAATCTCTTGGTCCATAGCAGTAACCACTCCATCCACCAAATGTGTCAATTAGATGTCCTTACCAACAAACATGTTGGATAGACTTAACTGTAAATATAACTCTTCCACTTGGTATTGCTTGATAGCCGGGGTATAAACAAATACCAGACCAACAATGAACATGAATAGCTGTATTTATCTAATAAAGAGCAAAAGGCAACAATCAAATAAAATGGAAATAGCCTAAGTTCTTATCGATGTTTATAAAAGTTTACAAACCATAAAACTAGAAAATAAACTTAATTAAATAATTATGTATTATAGATTTTTTTCAATATTATGCCAACATATTTTTTTAGATTCTATTTAAAAGTAATGAACTGAATTTGAGAACCAACAAATCTAACTTAACAAAACAGCAGTTTATTTTCTAGTTTTAAGGTTTGTAAACTTGTATAAACATTGATAAAAACTTAGACTGTCACCATTGTATTTGATAGTTAGGCAATGAAAGCATTGCCTGTCCTAGAACTTCTGTTACCAGTCTAAAAAATAAAATATGAACAACGGTAAAAGCATGGTCTTGTGTCAGGCTGTCCAGGAAGCTAGCTTAAAAAGAGCCCAGAAGTCCCCAAAGTTGGAGAAAAATGCCTAATAATGCAAAAAAAATCTGACTCGCTGTGTTCCCCCAATTTATAATTTGTCACGAGCACCAACAAAATAAGCAAAAGTGGATGGTTATATTAAATGTTATGAGCAAATAGTAATTTACGCTTTCAGTAATACAGTACTCTGCAAATGCCTGTTTTGTTAATTAATAAATTTGTTAATTAATCATTCAAAATTGTACAAAATACTAAGCCCCCAAAACTTGGTGGTATATAAAGTATCAGAATTGGGACACAGGGTAGTTATTATCAAATTGTTCGGATGCGAGTCAGAAAGGTTAAGAAACACAGCTGTAGAGGAATTGTAAATATTCGGTTTTGTCTTTTTCTTCTAATCTTTCGTGAAGCTTTTCTAATTTTTTCTAGACTTCATGTCATATTAGTTGGCCTCTAGAATACATAATTTAAATCAAATGTTTTTTACAGAAAGCCAATTGTGAAAACGTTATTATACAAAAAGATTGTATTAATTCCTTACTTTTTACATATTTACCTCTTTTACTTTTGTTAATTTCTTGATGTTACATTATATAATCATTATGTAATCATCAAATCACATTATTTATTCTATATTTATTTTAATGAAATAAAAACAATTTTTTTAATCATTAATTCAATAATTATATTATTAGTAATAGATAAAATTAATTATGAACTATTAAGTTTTCTTTAATTTTAAGGACAAAAAGGTAACTTACAAATTTTAATACCTTTTTTTTAACTTGTAAAATAAAGGCATAAGTCAATAATAAGATTAATAAAAGAAGTCTACCAAGTGTGGTCACATGGCAAGTTCACACAGCTAAGGTAAAACTTAATATCACAATTTATCTTTATTTCAAAAAGACAAAAGAATTTAAAGGCAAAACTACAATGGTCTATCCATTTTCTCCAGATTCTTACTGTCTTTGCATTTTATATGTGTTTAGTTAAATTTTATAGTTAAATAGAGATAAGAGGTGTTTTCTTTATTTTTTGAATTCTTCGTTTAGAAGAAATGTTCGTTTTAGACTCATTTTTTTTTTCTTAAACGAAAGAATAACTTATAGTGTTGCTGAGATTTGAGGAAACTGTTTTTCTTTAAAAAGGTTTTTGGCAAACCTAACATTTTTTAGGGAATATTTGAAGAAAAAATGAGCTTGATTCATGGCTAAGGAAGAATATATATATATATATATAATATATATATATATATATATATATATATATATATATATATATGTATATATATATATATATTATATATATATATATATATATATATATATATATATATATATATCCGTGTGTGTGTGTGTGTATGTATGTACAAGAATTTTGTTCCTAGACGTTTCTATGGGACACGATAACTTTCGAATGCTTTCTTGAATCGAAATGAAACTTGGTACAAAAATCAACCAAGTAAATGTCAAGAACCCAATGGTTTATGAAAAGTATTATAGACTTCACTCAGCTGTGTGTAAATGCCTAAGACACTTTCCTATCTATTACTTAAAGAAATTATATTAAAACGTAAAATAATCATATAATGCTTAATACGATGCATGAAAGTCATTGTTTCAAGTAAGTAACTCTTCTTAATTTCAAACACTCAAGCTCTAAACAAAACAATAATTAAATAAACAGAGTTAACTTAAAACATTAAAACACTTTTGATAGGATTAATTAATGATATTTTAATCTGTAAAGGTATAAATGGTAAAAAAATAACAGAAAATTTGAGCATATAGTATAGCATTTGATTCGTGTTTATGGTTTACGAATCTACTTCATGTATTTCTAATCAGCTTACATAACAAATTTATTTCCACATTTAAAGTTTAATAACAGATAGGAAAAATAATAAAATTATTGAAAAAAAAAATATTTTAAAATAAAAAAAAATAAAAAAATCCCCATTTAATAACATTATTTATAAAATAATACGTTAAAATAAAAACCAGTCACATTTCGAAAAAATAATGATTTTCATTTTTTCATATTTAATATATTCTACAGTCTATTACATAGGTCTATAATTAGACAGTTGAGGTTAGGGAGCAAGTGGGTAACACTGGATTCAGTTCTTTAATTGGAAACAATCTAAAGACAAGAGTAGACAGTATAAATTTGATATAATACAATGTCTGTTTTAAAGCCTTTCAACTTATCAGTGTATTCACTCAGCGGAAACCACCTCAGGTGGGTTGTGTCCACTATCATCTAAGAATTAATTAAGCCCAGGCTTTGAGCCCTGGACTAACTATGTAGAAACCGAGTGCTTATACAATCACGACTACAGAGGCAGACAGATAGCTAAGCTACAGAGTCAGACGGTATAATGTTGATAAACAAACTAAATTAATTGATAACAAACAAGGAGGGTTATTTCATTTAAAAAAATCTAGAAACACAGTGTAAAGTACACAGTATGTAAAATAATTTAAAACATTTAATTGTTAATTTTGTGAAAATTTTAGCTATTAGATCAGTGTTACGCAAAGTGAGGTCCGCGTGCCCAAGAGCCAATTGACAAAATATTATAACAAGTATTTAAACATAATAAATTAGCTTTAATGGCTAAAATAATTAATAATTATAATAACAATTCTAACTACTAAAATCCTTCTTCCGAATTTCAAAAGAAAAAATAAATAAATGAATGTTTTAGATTAGATATCGTCGAGATGGATCAAGAAATTATCATCCAGGTTTTTATTGGTCAACATAAGAAGTTGTTATTAAGATGGTCAAAATAATGGCCATTAAAATATTAATTACCGTGATTCAATTTGATGGAAATACGATTTAGGATGTTTTCCCCCACATATTTTATAGAATTGTTCAAAATGAAGAATACAAAAGAAATTGGTTCTTGTCAAATTATTAAGCAATTTATCATAGAAGAATATATTCTCAATCATTCTAGTTGATTAAAAATATTTGAGCTGTTGAAACTGATTAAGATTGATACAATTAACAAAATAATCAAAATACAATCTTTTTCAACCTCTTTCGTGTTGCAAATTATAGAGCTGGTTAGCGAGCCTAATTGAACAAGAAGGACAGGGGTCCGCCAAGAACCTTTTATCTACAACAGGGGTCTGGAGTTTGAGTATACCTGCCTTAGATGACTACAAAATATTGCAAAATATTTTTAAAAATTGAAAATTTAAATTTCTTGAAGACTGCAGTCCTTTATAAATATTAATTTATTTAATAACCTTTACATATATAATCTTCACAACGTTTCATTGAGCCAAGCTCAACATCTTCAGGTGAAATCAAATGAAACTAAAATTGTAATGTAAACAATTTTTTTATAAACGAAATATAAAATTTAAATTAATTTAGAAAATGACAGTAAACCAAAATATTAAGGAGGCAGGGACAAATTATTAAGATAACGTTGATTTGTAGACGGAGGCACTGTATTTTTAGGGGGTCTTTTTTAATTTAAAATATTTGAATAAATGCTATTTATATTGTTAGTATCCTGTTTTTTTATTCATGGTGTTGGTCAGTTTTGATGTAAAGACTTTCCAAAATGCGTTGTTTGTTCAAATGTTTTTTGGAATGTAATACTTTAACATTGTCGTTATAAATTTTATGTTTTTTCTTGGTCATATGTTCCGCTATATATCAAAACTGACCCCAACACCATGAATAAAAAACAGGATACTAACAATATAAATAGAATTTATTCAAATATTTTAAAATTAAAAAGACCCCCTAAAAATACAGTGCCTCCGTCTACAAATCAACGTTATCTTAATAATTTGTCCCTGCCTCCTTAATATTTTGGTTACTGACATTTCTGTCATTTCTAAATTAATTTAAATTTTATATTTCGTTTATAAAAAAATTGTTTACATTACAATTTTAGTTTCATTTGATTTCACCTGAAGATGTTGAGCTTGGCTCAATGAAACGTTGTGAAGATTATATATGTAAAGGTTATTAAATAAATTAATATTTATAAAGGACTGCAGTCTTCAAGAAATTTAAATTTTCAATATATATCATACCAGTCCAAAAATTTACTCTTTTATTTTTAAAAAAATAATAATTGTCTTAAAACCAAAATTAATTTAATTAAAACATTTGCTCTATTAAAACAATAGCCATTTTGCTATTCCTTCCCCCCTTGGGAGTAAAAAGCGCTTCTAAAAACTAGTCAATAAACTTTACATTATATACTGCCTGGCAATAAAAATCAATAATCTACCTCATTGTTTTTAGATTGTAACTAATTAAACCACACTGAGCTTAGACTATACAACAAATAGAAATAGGAAAAGAAGTAAAATACTATAGTAAAAATATAAAGCCTTTTTATTAAATGTCCTTTTGCGACAAAATTATTTGTATTAGAACATTTAAAAAACTATTAAAAAAGTTGATACATCTCTAGGCCGACTTATATTTAAATTTTAGGATGGCACATATTGAAAATAATATTATAGAATTAAGGCTAAGAGAAGGCTTGGGATAGAAATAGACGATAGTAGAATTGGAGTGAGTTACGAAGGTATCTGGAGGCATACAGAGTCCAGAGACGTGGAAACCTCCTCATTTTCACACATGGCTGACAGACTAACTCTGCAAACATTATAATACATTTGAATCAACAACAAATATAATGTAATTTTAGTTGAAATGTTTGATTACTTATGGTTATATCTTCCGTAAGTGCAGAGGAATCATCTACACTAATAACAATACCAACATTGTCTTTATATATATAAGCTTTAATTATACTCTAAGCAGAGACGGCTTTCCACAATAATGCCATCTGCAGAACCAAAAAAAAGTAAAAAAAAACTAAGACCTAGCAATAAGTAATCCTTGGTCATGGTTGCGGAAGTGATCATGCACAAATTTAATAAGCGCTGCTTGATAAAAAAAACCCCTAGACAATATTTTTACTCTGTCGAGGGGATCAGTCAAACAGCTGAACTCTTTTCTAGTCAAAGAGACTAATACTTTATAGGAGGGCCTAGTGATAATGGGTCTAGAAGTGAGAAAGTTTCCTTTGGGTGCCATAATGGTACTTACTCCTACAACAGTTTCTCTAGAGGGTGACTAGAGACTCCCCATTCCTCTAAACCCACAAGGGGGACCCACAAACGGCAGGTATTTTTCAGTGACGTCACATTAAATCACTTTATACAACACAGATAATTATAGAACATATGCAATAAATAATAATTACAACTTAATTTAAATTTTACTTAATTTAAGACAAAATAGTCAAAAAATAATGTAATATTACAGGAAAATGTAATTATTATGAAAAATAACATTACTAATACGTTTTTTTAATACGTTGTATTGTAATATAAATAAATAAAAAAAAAATAAATAATGTAGTTATGCTACCCAGGGAATGATAAGAGCTCCTGTATTCTTTTTTTAAGCATTACTCTCTTTGTTTTTAGTCAAATCTGAACTCCTATTTCATTGGATAAGATTCTACCAGTTTCTGGCTGTCACAAAAAAACTGGCTTTTGAGCCAGCTGCTTTGGCATCAGTTGCTTTATGTTCTATCAGCACACTCAGACAAATGCATTCTAGGTCTAAATATACAGTTGAGCCCATAGAGAATAGTGGGGTGTATATTATTCAGTGGGGCTACCAGGATTCTCATCTGCCTGGTAAATTATCTAACCGTTTCATGGTACACCCTACAAATTTTTACAACAAGATGCACAGTAAGGATGGTTACAAGGTAGGTTGGTTTTCTACATTTCGAGAACTTTGAGATCTGAACTTCATTCATTTAGAAATCAGAAGAGAAAAGTAAACATATCAGTGATGACTGTTTAAAAGATAAGACATTGTCCAACCCATTTGATTTTTTTATTTTATTTGATTATTTTCCAATTTTTTACACTTTTTAAAAAACGTACACAAGTCATTTGGTAAAAATTGAACTAATGCGGATAATGAGATAAAACTTGGCAAATATTTTAATCTTTTCCATGGCTACATGTAAGCCAAATCTCAAATTGATTGGAATATTTTTCTGTGTTTTATGTTTTTATAATAGTTTACTAAAAATCAACATATAATTTAAGTTAAAAGATTTAAATATAATATAATAGTTAGAAAATAGGGGGGGGGGATTTAAGCATCAAAACAACATATTAGTTTACATAATTAAGTAATTAAATAATTCATTAGGTAGCCAGGTAAAGATAAGAAATCAAACAAATCATACTTAGGAGTGACAGTTGTGATAGGAGGGCATGGTGATTCAATGTTCCGCAGGTTGTCTCCAGATCCACACAGGGGTTCCCCTTGTGAGCCCTGCATACTCTAAACAACACAATCACATCATTAGCAACAATAAACAACTAAGTAATTAGTTGGCAAGACTGATAATTTTGAGTAAAATGAGTTAAGACATAATAGTAATATGAGGGGAGTGGTAGTAACTACCAGGCAAGTAGGCCATGTTGTTGGGACCTTTTTTCCAGCTCCCTAAGATAGTGTTCTACTCCTTTTAATTTCAAGTGTAGGTATATTTCATCTAATCTAGACAGAAAAGCCGTGGATTTCTTTGGTTCCTCTCGTGCTTTTTTTCAAGCAATCATACATATTTACACTGACTCATAGTCTAGTGAAAACTAGGAACAACACGTGCCCTCGCTGTTAAACCAAACCTCCATACACTTTGAACTACAAGGCAGAAACAATATAGTATTATAATGAATCTACTATGAGGGTCCTAAATTTTGCCTATACCCAGTTTCATCTAGGGTAAAGGATCTTTGAAGAGTACCTGACAATGTACAGGCTCAAGACCACCGGTTTTACGTTCTTTCTGAAGGACACGAGGTACACAGAATTTTTATCCCTCTCAAAAAATCATACAGGCCCGTACTGGGATTGAACCCATGACTAAATAAACTTGGAAGTTTAAAGTCCATTCATTTAGTGTATTGGTCGCATACCTTAACCACTACACCACGGGTGATTCTAGAGTTAAGACATAATAAATTGTCATTTGTACTAACACTAGAGTATTTGCATTTTTTTAAATATTTGCATAAAAAATTATTAATATAATTAAATATAAATATATTAAGCTCCACAAAAAATAATATATTCAATTTATTTATTTAATTTATTGAATATATTAAATTGAAAAACTATATTCAATTTATTGAACATCCACCCTTTAAATTTTTTGGACTAATCAGGGCTATTGTTCTTCTCTTTGCAAGATCTAAAATATATTGTTAATGTAAAATGTCGGTAATCTACCATTTTACAATCAAAATACCATTATACAATATAATAGTTTCATTATTATGCATTGTTGGGTGTTTTCCAAGAACAACATATTTTTTTTGTTTAAATGTGTTTGACTTGAAGCTAATGTATAGATATAAACTAGGAAAATAGATATTTAGCATGCATTCTCAAAATACTTGTTTTTGTTGTTTTGTTACAGAATAAAAACAAGTAAATAAAAATTAAATGTTTTCATTTTTTTTAATAAATTAAATTTGTTGAGCTAAGTGTTAATCTTTCTTTTGGAGATACAATTTCGTATGCACCACATACGAATTTATAAACCTTAATTCTTTTGGCCCTGCCTTAGGAATTAGGTTAAAAGCTAGGGATAAAATAGATCAGTCTACTCCTTGATGCATAAATTAGACCATCAGTCTAGAAATAGTTGTTCAGTTAGTGTGGAGAAATTTTTAAACAATAAGATTCTAATTAAAATGTTTGTACTGTTCTATATCTTGGTACACAGATATTGTTTAAGAATAGAATTTCAACATAAAATTACCTTTTTACTATCAATAGTGGAGTAAGTGTTAGATGTTCTTCTATTTCTATGAACATTCCTTAGCACCAAGTCTTCTACTATAGAACCAACTGACACACTGCTTCCTCCTAACCCTGTACTGCTAGTCTGCAGAAATAAAATAATATAACAGACTCATACACATGTATACAAACAAAATAATTGGTAAAAACCACCCAGGAAATCTTAACAACACCAAAAACAGAGTAAAAATCAATTACATGGGGACCAGTGATAATTCACCAATAATTTTATTTATAATGCTATTATTTCCCTGAGCAGTTAGTTGGTTCCTAAGACGTAAGCCGAGGGAACCAAGGCATTTAACTCGTGAGGCCAAGCCGAGGGAGGTAATTGCGAGGGGGAAATAGCATTTTACTCCCAAGGTGCATACAAGATTTTATCTCCAGACATTGATTTTATTATGTTTTGTAGTATTTTATTCTATTTTTTTGGGTCGGACCCCTATATAAATTTAAGGGGTGCTGCCCCCCCAAAAAAATATTATTTTCCAAACTACTTCTTTTGACCTGAAACGGATTTTGAGCCAATAATAGTTATTTGTGCACCAAGGAAGTAAAGAATGCTATTATTTCCCTGAGGCAACGCTGAGGGAGGTAATTGTGAGGGGGAAAATAGCATTGTACTCCCAAGGTGCATACAAGATTTTATCTCCAGACATTGATTTTCTTTTAACACGTTTTGTTGTATTTTATTAGAATCTTTTTAAGTTGGACCCCCTCATAAATTTTGGGAGTGCTGCCCCCTAAAAAATTTATTGCTCCAAACAACTTCTTTTGACCTGAAACGGATTTTGAGCCAATATTTTTTTTGTCTGGTCCCCCAAAAAGACTAAAACTATTAGAGGGAGTACAGAACCCCATTTACACAGTGATAAGGGAGTAAGACAGTTTCCATAGGTGCCGTAACTGTACTCACCCCAACTATAGTCTCCCTAGAGAGACTAGATACTCCCCCCCCCTCTACAACTCCTATAGTAGCATGCACTCTACTAATGGCGGACATTTTTCAGTGATGCCACATTAAACCACTTTATTCAACACTAACAATTAGAGAATACATGCAATAGATAATAATTAAAACTTATTTTAAATTCATTTTACTTTATTTAAAACAAAATAGTCAAAAAATAATGTAATATTTATGAGAAATTGTAATTATTAGGAAAAATAAAAAAAATGACGTCACCAATGTACCGTTACGGCACCTAGCTACCCAAGGAATGATAAGAGCTGTTGTATCCTCCCTATAATAGTATTAGTCTCTTTGGGTCCCCCTTTTAAATTTTAGGGGAGCCACCGCCGGGAAAATAAAAAAAAATGTCCAGTCACCTGTTTAAATTTAGAGAATACCACTCTCCTAAAAAATTGATATAATTGGCCCTAATAACCCAATAAACAATTTTTATTCACATAAAATACATTTTTATTCTATTACTAACAGAAATATTGATGCATTACAATATTTTAAGCATACTAAATTGTAGTTTAACGTTTTTAATTAAAATGATATTAAAAGTAGTCCTCGTCAACTAAATGTAGATTCTTGTGTTCCATTACCCTTTTGCCATTTAAGACCAGTTTTATTAAATACTCAGCAGGTGTTTTAAGTTATTATATTTGTTCTTTACGATCTTTCTTCATTAATTGATATTTATGACACATATTTAAAATAATATTTTTTTGTTAGGGTGGTACCCCTACTTATGACCACCAGTCTTTGGTGCAATCAGTAGAATTACATTGTGTTTACGGTCCATGCTCCTTCTATATTAGTATTATTCTAAGTATGAGGTAATGTTTAGGGACTCTACTATGTATATATAAAATATTTGATAAAAAGATCTAAAAGGCAAACTGTTAGATGATAAAATTAGATATGATGGTGAATGGTTCTAAGGATATTTACTTTATGCTGTGCTGAGGTGTGGAGTTGAGCAAGGGGATCTGATGAGCGCTCACTCAGACTGCTCCCTGTTTCACTACTTACACTCATTTGACAACTCACCACGTCAGCTTCTACTTCCAGCCTAAACAAATTACTCAACAATACAGTTCCTAGATAATTTACCTGTGTCACATACGAGTATACACACAGCACAGCACGAGTCTACACCTGTGTAGCACTCTAGCACAGTCTAGAGTCTAGGTATTAGCCTAGCAGGATTCTTACTCAGGATTATATGGAAGGGAGAGGACTACTGCACTCAGTCCAACTCTCATTGGTGCAATCATTCACAAAATAAAGCTGCTTCTCATCACTCTGCACCTCTGCTGAGAATGCAGTAAGATAAAGGACATTGATCATATGACTGTAGAATTCCCACCATAAAGAAGAGATTAATAAGGTAGCAGCTTGGTCACCCGTGGTGTAGTGGTTAAAGTACGCGGCCAATACACAGAATGAATGGACTTTAGTCACGGGTTCAATCCCAGCACAGGCCTCTAGGAATTTTATGAGAGGGATAAAAATTCTGCGTACCACATCCTTCAGAAGGGACTTAAAGCCGGTGGTCTTGAGCCTGTGCGTTGTCAGGTACTCGTTAAAGATCCCTTACCCTAAATGAAACTGGGTATAGGCAAAATTTAGGACCCTCATTGTAGATTCATTATAATGTTATTCTGTTTCTGCGTTGTAGTTTAAAGTGTATGGAGGTTTGGTTTAACAGTGAGAGCACGTGTTGTTCCTAGTTTTCACTAGACTATGAGTCAGTGAAAATATGTATGATAGCTTGAAAAAGCATGAGAGGAACTATAGAAATTCACGGCTCTTCTGTCTAGATTAGATGAAATATACCTACACTTGAAATTAAAAGGAGTAGAACACTATCTTAGCGAGCTGGCAAAAAGGGCCCAACAGTACTTGCCTGGTAGTTACTAACACTCCTCTCTACTACTATCACTATCACTACTAAGGTAGCAGCTTTATTTTAGAGAACATTGGTTAAAAGATACAACCATGACAAAGCTCAAAATCTAGTGTCTGGAACAATACAACCATTGCTTAATGACCTCAAGGTTTTATTATGATTCACAAAGCATTGCTCAATGACATCAAACTTTTATTATGAGTCACAAACTATTGATAATGGACCTTAAGCTTTTATTATAAGTCACAATAAATTGCTGACTGACCTCAAGGTTTTATTAGCGAATTTTCATTATGAAAATGACGCTTATGAGGTTGTTCGGATGACGGAAGTTGAGGGTGGGAGTGAGCGGAATCGGTTCCTATTGACTTCCTGATAACAAAAAAATATGTCCGAAAAAAGTTTATATATATATGTATATATATATATATATATATATATATAATATATATATATATATATATATATATATATATATATATATATAATATATATATAATATATATATATATATATATATGTATGTAAGAGTTTCTACCCTTTCGTATGGCGAACGATAACTCTCGAAGGTGTTCTCAAATTGAAACGAAACTTTGCAAATCGCGAGATGTCGTGGAAGTTACGAGGCCTATTGTTTATAAAAACATTATGACGTCATCAACCAAAGTTATGACGTCATGAAAAAAAAATTTTTTTGAAACTTGAAATGGCTTTAAAACAAGATATCTCGTATTAAAGTAGACGGCTAGCTGAGTCGATTAAGACCGATTTCAGCTCAATCAAACCATCACAAATGGCGCAAACGGTATACATATATATATAATCTTGTATATATGTATACGTCTAGGTCAAAGACTCGTACGATATCTGTTGGGTTCAGTAGTGTTAGAGGGTGGTGATATAGTATAAAAGAGGGGCCTCTACCTCTTGCTCCATCCTGGTAAGCCTACTGTCCCAGAGAGACAGGTCAAAAATGGCTTCCACTAAACCACACCAAGCAAAGCAGGCCCGTAAAGAGGAAGAACCTCGAAGTAGTTATTATATGGTCGAAGTCATTCTAAAAAGATTGCGACCGGTTTCAGCTCAATCAGGCAATCTTAAGTGACGGAAACGGCATTTTTATTTAAAAATAAAAATCATAATATATTTTTGTTTTTAATTGTCGCGGCCGCCGCTAGTTTTATTTTTATCTATATTTGTTTTGTTTTTTTTTTGTAATGTTTTTGTTTTGGACAACACTGTCAGGAAAGAATTATGTTTGACGTATTTTATTCTAGTTTTTCGATTCGTTTCAAGATTTATTAGTTTAGACGGTAAAATATTCTTTTACGGGTTCTAACCAGGGTTCAAATGGGTTTTTTACGGGTTCTTGTTCGATTATTGTTCGCGAAAACGGGACAACAGTTTTTATATTACAGTTGTTCCTTCTTCGTATCGATACTTATACTAATAAAACTCTGTGAAAGTTAAAGCTGTCTGACTTTAAATTTGTGTAGCTAGAATGAATTCTGTGACGATTGTTGCGCGATTGCCGGTAAATAATGCTTCTTAATTTTAATATTATAGCATACTATTAATAATAGAGTATGAATAAAATCTCAATTAGCAAAATCAAATTAGTGAGAAAGCCTCTCAGGCCCGCGAAGCGGGCCTGTGTGGAAAGGGTGTGAAAATTCGCTAGATACATGGCAAAATGCCATGTAACAAGAACAACACATAATACAAACCAACAACAATGTGGCCGCGAAGCGGCCACAGGGAGGCCCCCGGGCCGCGAAGCGGCCCGGTGGGCCGACGCCGTGGAGCGGACGAGGCGCGAAGCGCCGAGGCCGCGTAGCGGCTACGGGCCGAAGGCCCGTATTTTGAGTATTTACATTACAGTGCAAACATGGTTGAAAATATGAATACAAATAAATTATAATATTACACATGGTTATAATCAGTTGACAGGGTAAAAAAATAGTGTTGAAGAACCAATGAGGTAGACCTGATATAAAATGGTAGGCATGGTTTAACATTGTGGACTAACCTCATTGGCTCTAACATTATTTTCCCAGGCTGTCAACTGACTATAACCATGTGCACTACTATAATTAAAATATTCATTTTTATTACATTACCCCTTATAACAAAGACACATAGGAAAGTAATATGTTGAAACTACAAATCCTGAATCAAATTTTAAGTGGATTCTGTTTTAGGTGCTTTTAAAAGACATCCTGAGTGTTTTTTCACTAAGTTGTTTGTGTGTCTATCTATAGCTCCCAGTGTGTTTTTGCGAGATACTAGAAATTTGATAGAAAAATAATACTTTAGTGTAGTTGGACAAACTAAAAAAAAAACTATGACATCATCAGTCATTTAACTCAGCGAAATTTCAAAAATTTATAAAAAACAGAAGAACGATCAGATTGATTTGAATTTGGCATGCATGTAGTCTCGTACCTATGATGTGCTATACTGCCTGCTAATGCCTGAGCTGATGCTCTATCCTCTCTGTCAGCACCACCAGCGCTAACACTAACACTGCCACCAGACAATGAACCTGCTTCACCTATACTTGCATTCAGCAACTGACTCACTGAGTCATCTAAACAAAGTTTTCAACCAAAGTAATATTAGGTATTTAAATAAATAAGATGTCTCCTTTTAGCGAATTTCCTTTGGGAAAAAATTCGCTAATGGGATAGGCGTCATGGCGGAATTCGAACCTCGGACCACGACACAAATCCGTTTCAGAGGTCCCTAATGACGAAAAAAAAATTTTCGCGAGACTTTATATATATATATATATATATATATGTATATGTATATATATATATATATATATATATATATGTATTTCTAGACACTTTCTTGTAAACACTCTATCTTTCGAACGGATTAATATTTTTTAACTAAACTTGGTGCAAAAATCAACCTTCGGGAGGACACAAACCCTATTGAAAACCAGGTTTTTGTGACGTCATTAACCCGGTTTGCTGAGTCAGCGAAATTTTCAAAAAATGAGCAAAATTCAGGGTTAATATTTTTTTGCCGCGAAAAGGTCAATATTTATGTTTTTTGAGACGCTGAATCGAATGAAACCGGTCCGAAGTCGATACGACCACTCTAAGTGACCTAAAAATCGAAAAAACCATTGTAAATTACCAAAAACCAAAATTTAGGTCGATAAAAATAAATTTCGAGTAGGGTGTCGTTTTCTATGTAATTTTGGGCGCTGAATCGAATGAAACCGGTCCGAAGACAATATGACCACTTTAAGTTACCAAAAATTCGAAAAAACCACAAAAAAATATAGAAAACCAACATTACGGTCGTGGAAAATTAAATTTCGAGTAGGGTGTCGTTTTCAATGTTTTTTGGGCCTCTGAGTTGAATGGCAGTGGTCCGGAGTCAATACGACCACTCAAACTCAGGGTACCTGGGTTCACATCCTGGAGGGGTCGATAATTTTTTATCGTTTTTTTTTTACTAAATATAAGTTTACAACTAGAAAATAATTCTGGCGCGGTGTTCCGCATGTCGGGCGAATTTCCTTTGGATGCGAGCTCTCAAACCCAGAGTACCTGGGTTCAAATCTAGTAGGGACAATTATTTTTTATCGTTTTTTACCTAATATAAGTTTACAACTAAAATAATTCTGGCGCGGTGGTCCGCATGTCGGGCGAATTTCCTTTGGATGCGTGTTTCCGTGCTTTTTACATTATATAAGTTTACAACTAGTAAATAAATAATTCCGGCGCGGTGGTCCGCATGTCGGGCGAATTTCATTTAGAATGCGTGTTTCCGTGCTAAACAACCCATTTCTTGCTTTATGCAAGAACCATGCCCATTGCGTGGTTCCGGTTCATGCTTTAGAACCTAAGCAGTTACTCAATTGTCAAGCACTGCTCGTAACTCATTTTGTCTGTATTTTCCAAAGGAAATGCGCTAAAACCTTTAAAGATAACTGACTAAGCTTAAAGATAAGTAACTAATCTTAAACTAGTGCAAATAATAGTGCATACTTCTAATTTTAGAGGCATAGTTTTGTACAACAACTGGATGATTATGCGCATTTCCTTTGGAAAATACAGACAAAATGAGTTACGAAGCAGTGCTTGACAATTGAGTAACTGCTTAGGTTCTAAAGCATGAACCGGAACCACGCAATGGGCATGGTTCTTGCATAAGCAAGAAATGGGTTGTTTAGCACGGAAACACGCATTCTAAATGAAATTCGCCCGACAGCGGACCACCGCGCCGGAATTATTTATTTACTAGTTGTAAACTTATATAATGTAAAAAGCACGGAAACACGCATCCAAAGGAAATTCGCCCGACATGCGGACCACCGCGCCAGAATTTTTTAATGTTTAGCTGCATATATTGCCAGTACAGATTTGATTAAAAAGCATCCAACATCTATCTAGCTTTTTAGGCATTTACATCCCTTTGAAGCCAAATTGCTTCATAGGAGGGGAAGGGGGACCACTGGCATTCAACTCAGAGGCCCAAAAAACAATGAAAACGACACCCTACTCGAAATTTATTTTTCAACTACCGTAATTTTGGTTTTCTATCATTTTTGTGGTTTTTTCGACTTTTTGGGAACTTAGAGTGGTCGTATCGACTTCGAACCGGTTTCATTCGATTCAGCGCCCAAAAATACATAGAAAACGACACCCTACTCGAAATTTATTTTTTAACGACCTAAATTTTGGTTTTTGGTTATTTACAATGGTTTTTTTGACTTTTTGGTCACTTAGAGTGGTTGTATAGACTTCGGACCGGTTTCATTTGATTCAGCGTCTCAAAAAACATTAATATTGACCTTTTTTGCGGCAAAAATATTAACCCTGAATTTTGCCAATTTTTTGAAAATTTCGCTGACTCAGCAAACCGGGTTAATGACGTCACAAAAACCTGGTTTTCAATAGGGTTCGTGTCCTCCCAAAGCTTGATTTTTGTACAAAGTTTGGTAAAAAAATATTAATCTGTTCGAAAGATAGAGTGTTTACAAGAAAGTGTCTAGAAATACATACATATATATATATATATACAGGGTGGAACATTTCAGATGCACACCCCCTGCTAAAATGGTTAAAAATGGAGATAGAGAGTCGGGAAAAGTCTCCACCCCTAGGTAATCGACCTCAGTGACCTCAAATATGTTATTATTTTTCGGTAACTATTTGGCAAATATGGTAATTTTATTACCCGAAATGGTAATTCCTTGTTAACTTTAAAAAGTTAAATTGGAGCATACCATGATATGAACATTTTTAAAAACTACATTATGTTTTGAGAAATTTGATACCAATATCATAAAATTCCGGTAATTTTTCTACGACCTATTGTGTAACATACATACACACTTTTATTCTTGAAAATTGCCATATTTTTGGAACAACAAAATGCACACCCCATGCTAAAATGGTTAAAAATGGAGATAGAGAGTCGGAAAAAGTCTCCCCCCTAGTTAATCGACCTCAGTGACCTCAAATATGTTATTTTTTTTTTCGGTAACTATTTGGCAAATATGGTAATTTTATTACCCGAAATGGTAATTCCTTGTTAACTTTAAAAAGTTAAATTGAAGCATACCATGATATGAACATTTTTAAAAACTACATTATGTTTTGAGAAATTTGATACCAATATCATAAAATTCCGGTAATTGTTCTACGACCTATTGTGTAACATACATACACACTTTTATTCTTGAAAATTGCCATATTTTTGGAACAACAAATGCACACCCCATGCTAAAATGGTTAAAATGGAGATAGAGAGTTGGGAAAAGTCTCTACCCCTAGGTAATCGACCTCAGTGACCTCAAATATGTTATTATTTTTCGGTAACTATTTGGCAAATATGGTAATTTTACCCGAAATGGTAATTCCTTGTTAACTTAAAAAGTTAAATTGAAGCATACCATGATATGAACATTTTTGAAAACAACATTATGTTTGAGAAATTTGATACCAATATTATAAATTCCGGTAATTTTTCTACGACCTATTGTGTAACATACATACACACTTTTATTCTTGAAAATTGCCATATTTTTGGAACAACAAAATGCACACCCATGCTAAAATGTTAAAATGGAGATAGAGAGTTGGGAAAAGTCTCCACCCCTAGGTAATCGACCTCAGTGACCTCAAATATGTTATTATTTTTTTCGGTAACTATTTGGCAAATAGGTAATTTTATTACCCGAAATGGTAATTCCTTGTTAACTTTAAAAAGTTAAATTGAGCATACCATGATATGAACATTTTTTGAAAACAACATTATGTTTTGAGAAATTTGATACCAATATATCATAAAATTCCGGTAATTTTTCTACGACCTATTGTGTAACATACATACACACTTTTATTCTTGAAAATTGCCATATTTTTGGAACAACAAATGCACACCCCATGCTAAAATGGTTAAAAATGGAGATAGAGAGTCGGGAAAAGTCTCCACCCCTAGGTAATCGACCTCAGTGACCTCAAATATGTTATTTTTTTTCGGTAACTATTTGGCAAATATGGTAATTTATTACCCGAAATGGTAATTCCTTGTTAACTTTAAAAAGTAAATTGGAGCATACCATGATATGAACATTTTTTAAAAACTAGATTATGTTTTGAGAAATTTGATACCAATATCATAAAATTCCGGTAATTTTCTACGACCTATTGTGTAACATACATACACACTTTTATTCTTGAAAATTGCTATATTTTTGGAACAACAAAATGCACACCCCATGCTAAAATGGTTAAAAATGGAGATAGAGAGTCGGGAAAAGTCTCCACCCCTAGTTAATCGACCTCAGTGACCTCAAATATGTTATTTTTTTTCGGTAACTATTTGGCAAATATGGTAATTTTATTACCCGAAATGGTAATTCCTTGTTAACTTTAAAAAGTTAAATTGGAGCATACCATGATATGAACATTTTTGAAAACAACATTATGTTTTGAGAAATTTGATACCAATATCATAAAATTCCGGTAATTTTTCTACGACCTATTGTGTAACATACATACACACTTTTATTCTTGAAAATTGCCATATTTTGGAACAACAAATGCACACCCCATGCTAAAATGGTTAAAAATGGAGATAGAGAGTCGGGAAAAGTCTCCACCCCTAGTTAATCGACCTCAGTGACCTCAAATATGTTTTTTTTTTCGGTAACTATTTGGCAAATATGGTAATTTTATTACCCGAAATGGTAATTCCTTGTTAACTTTAAAAAGTTAAATTGGAGCATACCATGATATGAACATTTTTGAAAACAACATTATGTTTTGAGAAATTTGATACCAATATCATAAAATTCCGGTAATTTTTCTACGACCTATTGTGTAACATACATACACACTTTTATTCTTGAAAATTGCCATATTTTTGGAACAACAAAATGCACACCCCATGCTAAAATGGTTAAAAATGGAGATAGAGAGTCGGAAAAAGTCTCCACCCCTAGGTAATCGACCTCAGTGACCTCAAATATGTCATTATTTTTTCGGTAACTATCTATTCAAAAACTAATTTATAACTATCTAATCTATCTCAAATATCACATCTATCTACCCCCCCCCACCCAAATCTCTTCAAAAACTAATTTAAACTATCTAATCTATCTCAAATATCAATCTATCTACTCCCTCCCCAAATCTATTCAAAAACCTAATTTATAACTATCTAATCTATCTCAAATATGACATCTATGTACTCCCCCCCCCTAAATCTATACAAAAAATAATTTAAAAATATCTAATCTATGTCAAATATGACATCTATCTACTCCCCCCCCCCCAAATCTACTAAAAAAGTTATCATAACTATCTAATCTATCTCAATATCACATCTATCTATAACCCCCCCCTTCCAAATAATCTTAAAACACTTATTTCTAACTCTCTAATCTATTACTCTATCTGCTATGAATGTATGTTACACAATAGGTCGTAGAAAAATTACCGGAATTTTATGATATTGGTATCAAATTTCTCAAAACTAATGTAGTTTTTAAAAATGTTCATATCATGGTATGCTCCAATTTAACTTTTTTTAAAGTTAACAAGGAATTACCATTTCGGGTAATAAAATTACCATATTTGCCAAATAGTTACCGAAAAAATAATACATATTTGAGGTCACTGAGGTCGATTACCTAGGGTGGAGACTTTTCCGACTCTCTATCTCCATTTTTAACCATTTTAGCATGGGGTGTGCATTTGTTGTTCCAAAAATATGGCAATTTTCAAGAATAAAAGTGTGTATGTATGTTACACAATAGGTCGTAGAAAAATTACCGGAATTTTATGATATTGGTATCAAATTTCTCAAAACATAATGTAGTTTTTAAAAAATGTTCATATCATGGTATGCTTCAATTTTAACTTTTTAAAGTTAACAAGGAATTACCATTTCGGGTAATAAAATTACCATATTTGCCAAATAGTTACCGAAAAAATAATAACATATTTGAGGTCACTGAGGTCGATTACCTAGGGGTGGAGACTTTTTCCGACTCTCTATCTCCATTTTTTAACCATTTTAGCATGGGGTGTGCATTTTGTTGTTCCAAAAAATATGGCAATTTTCAAGAATAAAAGTGTTATGTATGTTACACAATAGGTCGTAGAAAAATTACCGGAATTTTATGATATTGGTATCAAATTCTCAAAACATAATGTAGTTTCAAAAATGTTCATATCATGGTATGCTTCAATTTAACTTTTTAAAGTTAACAAGGAATACATTTCGGGTAAAAAATTACCATATTTGCCAAATAGTTACCGAAAAAATAATAACATATTTGAGGTCACTGAGGTCGATTACCTAGGGGTGGAGACTTTTTCCGACTCTCTATCTCCATTTTTTAACCATTTTAGCATGGGGTGTGCATTTTGTTGTTCCAAAAATATGGCAATTTTCAAGAATAAAAGTGTGTATGTATGTTACACAATAGGTCGTAGAAAAATTACCGGAATTTTATGATATTTGGTATCAATTTCTCAAAACATAATGTAGTTTTTTAAAAATGTTCATATCATGGTATGCTTCAATTTAACTTTTTTAAAGTAACAAGGAATTACCATTTCGGGTAATAAATTACCATATTTGCCAAATAGTTACCGAAAAAATAATAACATATTTGAGGTCACTGAGGTCGATTACTAGGGGTGGAGACTTTTTCCGACTCTCTATCTCCATTTTTAACCATTTTAGCAGGGGGTGTGCATCTGAAATGTTCCACCCTGTATATATATATATATATATATATATATATATATATATATATATATATATATATATATATATATATATATATATATATATTATATATATATATATATACATATATATGTATATATATATTAATATACATATATTATAATATATATATAATATATATATATATATATATATATATATAAAAGTCTCGCGAAACGTATGTCTTCGTCATTAGGGACCTCTGAAACGGATTTGTGTCGTGGTCCGAGGTTCGAATTCCGCCTATCGCATTAGGCGAATTTCCAAAGGAAATTCGCTAAAATGTATGTTGTTAGAGTGGCAGCCTTATTTAAGACCAACAGCAAACTAGCATTGCTAACAAAACTAGCTTTGCTGATGTCAGTAATGCTACTTTAATAAATAGTATTATTTTAAGGAAATTCACTAAAATCATGGCACATCAGCAATTTGGCTTCAAAGAGATTTAAATGCCCAAAAAGCTAGATAGATGTGGGATTCCTTTACATCATAACTGTTTTCTCAGAAATCTTCATCCTGAAACAAATTTGGCATCTTGCTGGTCTATTTGTTACATTTTTATAGTGGAGCTTAGTGATCAAATGCGTCTGCTTTAACTCAGTTACTGAGGCATGCACGAAAATATACTTCACCCCAAACTTCTAAAACTCACGAACAATGTTTAAAAAAAACCTTACCAAATTGTTTGGTCTGGGGTTGGGAGGGTGGGGGAGGGTTCTGACTGGACTGAGCAGACTGTGAGTGGAAATCTAGCCTGACTCCTCCTGAGGGAGAGGCAGTGACGCCACATCCACCTGACCTGCATAGAGACACAGGTACCACTCCATACACATAGAATAAAAGTATTGGTACTCCTACACTCACTGCGAGACCTGCTAATACTGGACTTACTACAACCTGAAAAATCATACAATAAATAAGCAAAACAAATAGAATCAAATTTAAAAATTGGGTACGTGGTACCCATCATATCGGGTATACTAATATATATATATATTACAAGGCGTGGAGGGCCTCTTTTTTTACATTGGAAAGGTGGGATACGCTCCTCCCCTATAATTACAGTTCCTTGGTTACAACATACGGCGTTTGGGTGAAAAAAATGTAAACCTTAGAATACGGTGTCCCGGCTCTATTTAGCCTGGGACTAAAGTAAAGCTCATGGTTTTAATCAGTTAACAGAGTGGGAAACCAATGCGAGGAAGCCAATGAGGGTAATCCTGGATGTTTAACCAAGCCTACAATTTTTTATTAGGCAAACCTCATTGGCTCCTCAACAATATTTTCCTTTGCTGACAATTGATTACACTATTAAAGAGACTAATATTTAGTATAAGTCGTTTACGTAGAATTCTCTTTCAACAATATGGTCATTCAGTGTATTTAAATAACTAACTCAAAAAAATTTGGCGCGTTGGTCCGCATATCGGACGAACTTCCTTTGTAATGCGTATTTTCGTGCTTAACAATCCATTTCTTGCTTAAGGATCTGGATTATGCTTTATAACTTGAGCAGTTACTCAATCATCAAGCACTACTCGTAAATATTTGTTTTCTGTATTTTTCAAATGAAAGGCCCATAATTATTCTGTTAATTATACCAAACTATGCCTCAAAAATTGGCAGTGAATACCATATTTGCACTAGTTTAATGCGCAGTTGGTTTCATGGTTAGATTCTTTAAAGGTTTTAGCGCATTTCCTTTGAAAAATACAGAAAAAATGAGATACGAGTAATGCTTGATAGTTGAGTAGCTGCTTAGTTTATACAGCAAAAACCAGATCCTTAAGCAAGAAATGGATTGTTAACCACAGAAGCACGCATTCCATAGGAAAATCGCCCGACATGCGGACCACCATGCCACAATTATTATGAAGTTAAAACTTACAACATGTAAAGAAACGAAAAAAATGTATCGTCCCTACCAGGATTCGAACCCAAGTACCCTGGCTTTGAGTGCTTTTATCGTCTCCGGACCACTTTCATTCAACTCGAAGACACAAAAAACATCGAAAAGGACTCTCTACTTAAAATGTGTTGTTTAGCGGCCGTATTTTTGGTTTCCGGTAATTTATTATGGGTTCTTCGACGTTTTGGACACTTAAAGTGGTCGTATCGACTTCAGACCGGTTTTATTCAATTCAGTGCCAATATATACAAAGAGAACGACACCCTACACGAAATTTAATTCTCATCGACCATGATTTTGGTTTCCGGTAATTTATTATGGTTTGTTCGACTTATTGGTCACTTAAAGTGGACGTTTCGACTTTAGACCGGTTTTATTCGATTCAGCGCCAATTTATACATAGAAAACGACTCCCCACTTGAAATGTGTTGTTTACTGGCCGTATTTTAGGTTTTGTGGTATCCACAACAGTTGTTTCGACATTTTGGTGACAGAGTGGTCGTATGGACTTAGGACCACTCTCATTCAACTCACTTATCCCAAAAATATCGAAAACGACCTCCTACTTGAAATGTGTTGTTTAGCGGCCGTATTTTTGGTTTCCGGTATTTATTATAATTTTTTCGACTTTTCAGTCACTTAGAGTGATCGAATTGACTTCGGACCGGTTTATTCGATTCAGCGCCAATAAATACATGGGCAACTACACCCTATTCAAAATTTCTTTTTTATCGACCATAATTTCGGTTTCTAGTAATTAACCATAGTTGTTTCGACTTTTTGGTCACTTAGAGTGAACGTATCCACTTTGAAACGGTTTCATTCGATTCAGCGCTCCAGAAGCATAGAAATTACATTTTTCGCGGCAAAAAATATTAACCTTAAATTTGTCCTATGTATTGAAAAAGTTTGCTGATTTAAAAAACCGGGTTAATGACGTAACAAAAACCTGGTTTTCATCAGGGTTCGTGTCCTTTTTAAGGTTGATTTTTGTACTACGTTTGGTACAAAAATAGTACCACTTAGAGTGGATACGACGACTCTAAGTGACCACGAAGTCGAAACAACTGTTGTGGATACCATAAAACCTAAAATACGGCCAGTTAACAACACATTGATTTTTGTACTAAGTATGATTAAAAAATATTATTTGTTCGAAAGATATACATACCATACATACATACATACATATATATAGGATATTATATATAATATTATATATATATTATATATACATATATATATATACATATATATATATATATATATATATATATATTATATATATATATATATAATATATATATATATATATATAAATATATATATTATATAACCATATATTATATATAATAATATAAATTATTATAATAATATATATATATATATATATATATATATATATATATATATATATATATATATATAATGGATAAAAACCAATTCCACGTCATCTCTTGTAAAGAATATCCTCCTATATACTATATCTTTTATATTAATACAAAATACGTAAAACTAATACTTCAGGAAACATAAGAAAGGAAAACTTTAAGACGATATAACGGTAGATGATAACCATAACCAGCTGTAATGACACCACATAAATGAAGGGGTACTTTTCATTCTCTCACTAAACATACCTGATATCAATAATACACGAAATCAAATATCGCATAAAACAAATCAATAAAACCTGATTCAATACTAAACTTTATGCCGTCTCCTTTAAAGTACAACTAATATTCTACGAGCATTTTTCAAATGAATAAAGTGTTATAAATAATGATGCACATATGTAATTATTAGCTATTAAACTGCAAGGAGAGCAGGGCCTCATAGTCTGTGACCTGAGAGAATGCGTTGAAAATTGCATTATTGTCTTCGATATATCGAAACCTGGTAATCGATACATCGAGTTTCACAGTCATAGAGATTTAATACACTAGAGGGGGCATAGCCAATCGCAATACATTTAGTAGCTTGAAACATCTTTTTGGGGCTCTCAGGGGCGCTGTATAACCTCATTCTAAACCTCCTTCAAGAGTGAGTAAAGGTTAAAATAAATCAATTGATTTCGGGTTCTAGCGCATTGTTTGTGTTTTGATTTGTATTTGAAACGTTCTACTATACAAGCCAGTGTAATTTTGGTCTGTTTATTTGATTATTCGGATGGTTCTACGAGATACTCTGACATCATAGCTTTCCACCCAAACAACATTTCTGCCCTAATTATAGACCCCACTAAAGTAATATATAAACCAAGTAAGGAAACAAACACGATATCTGTCAGACCTGGCATGCAGTTCACATTTTGTAAACCAGTTGGCTCAAATCTTCCTATGGGCGTAAATGTAAACAAACTATTTACAGTTTTCAAAATTTTTGTTTTTATTGCATTATTGTACCGATTTAGAACAAAGTGAATAATTTGTGTTAGAAATACGTTTTGTTCACATCCAATAGAGGTGTAAGTGCGAATCACTTAAACAATCGTCAGAAGACGTGTTGCGAAAAATTAAGACTTTTATATTCTGAGGACAAAGCGAAGCGAGTCAGAAGACGGTGTTGCGATATAAATTAAGGACTTTTATATTCAGGACAAGCGAAGCGAGTCAGAAGACGTGTTGCGATATAATTTTAAGGACTTTTATATGTCTGAGGACAAAAGCGAATGCGAGTCAGAGACGTTGTTGCGGATATAAATTTCAAGGGACTTTTATATTCTGAGGACAAGCGGAAGCGAGTCAGAAGGACGTGTTGCGATATAATTTTTAAGGACTTTTATATTCTGAGTACAAGCGAAGCGAGTACAGGAAGACGTGTTGCGATATAATTTAAGGACTTTTATTATTCTGAGGACAAGCGGAGCGAGTCAGAGGACGGTTGCGATATAAATTTAAGGACTTTTTATATTCTGAGGACAAGCGAAGCGAGCAGAAGACGTGTTGCGATATAATTTTAAAGGGGACTTTTATATTTCTGAGGACAGCGAAGCGAGTGTCAGAAGACGTGTTGCATTATTAATTTTAAGGACTTTTATTTATTTGAGGACAAGCGAAGCGAGTAGAAGACGTGTTGCGATATAATTTTAAGGACTTTTATATTCTGAGGACAAGCGAAGCGAGTCAGAAGACGTGTTGCGATATAATTTTAAGGACTTTTATATTCTGAGGACAAGCGAAGCGAGTCAGAAGACGTGTTGCGATATAATTTTAAGGACTTTATATTCTGAGGGACAAGCGATAGCGAGTCAGAAGACGTGTTGCGATATAAATTTAAGGACTTTTATATTCTGAGGACAAGCGAAGCGAGTCAGAAGACGGTGTTGCGAATTAATTTTAAGGGGACTTTATATATTCTGAGGACAAGCGAACGCGAGTCAGAAGACGTGTTGCGATATAATTTTAAGGACTTTTATATTCTGAGGACAAGCGAAGCGAGTCAGAAGACGTGTTGCGATATAAATTTAAGGACTTTTATATTCTGAGGACAAGCGAAGCGAGTCCTGAGTAGGGAGGATGAGCTTCACGAATCCGATATGATGAGAAAAAGTTGCGAGGTACTCCGTACCCGATTTTTTATAAAATCGATATAAATTTGCTTATATCGAGGCAGAGGCAGTATACCAGTTATATAAACTAGTAATCTGACAAACTGATATAGGGCAAAAACCATGAGGTCGCAGAGCGGCCAAAAGGCCTCTTGGTTTACATTAGAAAGATCTGATATTCTCCTTCTCTTGTAAAAGTTCCTTGCTGCATTGGCGAATGATTTGAAAGGCGTGATATACAAAACATGCAAATAGTTATATTTATCTTTCACCGGAATCGGATGCAAAAACATTTTTTTTTATTAAAATCCAAGCTTCAAAGATTCTTTAAATACTAATGTAGGATGGTTTTCATTCTAGAGGATTCGCTCCCAAGAACGTGACGATATAATACAAGGTAATAATAATTATCCTTCTCGTATTTCGCTCAAACATCTAAAAGCGGTTGTATAGTTAGCGGTAGAGAAGTTCAGCTCTAATACAAGGGGGAGAAGAACGGATCGATACGGAGACACAGGGAGGGGGGGCCGCACCCCACCTAGAGCCCCCAGTATGTCGGATAGCTCGGAGGAGGAGGAATCCGATTGGCAAGTCACCGGTCCTTGGTTGGAGACGGCACTTCGCCAATGGGCTGGTGGCGATGTTCAAGTCGTATCCTGGCAAATAGGCGAGTCTCCATTAGGGAGAGACAGACCCGTACTGTCGGATATAGTCGCAATAAGAGTAGTTTGCAAACATGACAAAGAAGAAGAACTGCCGCTGGTACTCAAACTTCTACCCAGGGAGCCCTTCCAGAGGTATTTCGTGACCCAGGCTCAATTCGACCTCAGGGAAATAGGATTTTATACCAAGGTACCCATGTTTACTTCAAAAATCCTAAATAATTCTAATAACCACACTATTCGTTCAAGTAATCAGCAACCATTGTAATAATTTTAGTGTAAATCAGTTAACAGCCATTCTATTGCTGCACGCTGTTCCTTGCGATCTCTAGATACTCAATGACCCAATAAATTTCTATGCTCTCTGATAATTGGCGGCTGTGCTGATCTTAACCAAAACTGTAATTGTGATAATTTTTCGCGTAAAGATTGACAATGACAGTGAAGGAGACTAGAAATAAAAATACTGTTTGGTCTGTAACCAAAAAACGA
>JACMZG010001914.1:52314476-52350239 GCA_018340805.1 Microvelia longipes
AAGGGAAACGTCGGATTCTTATTGTAATTTATTTAATAACAACACGTTTAACTTTATTTCATATTAAAAATTAAATAAAAATACTAATATTTTACAACTACGTAGTTATTTTGGGCTTAACCTGGAGGATTAAGAATTTAGGAATTCAACCTATATCTCAAGTCTAGTCCCACCTCAACTAAACTGGCGAAAGCCAAACCACCCCCTGTTAGCAGTGAGAGCTGGAGTCAACACAACAGTGGACCAGGCATGTCCTAAGTGAAATTAGTACAAAACCTTGCATTTGCATAATAACAGATGAAGGAAACCAAGTAAACCCTTGGCTAGATGAGCAGGTCTTCAATTCAAGACCTCCCCAGTGTACGATAAACAGGATGGTCTAAACAGTATGGACCTGCCAGAGCTGGATTTGAACCCTCGACCTCCAGATAGCAAGACCAGCCCACTACCAGTAAGACTACATGACTGGGTTGTTGATGATATTGTTGTTATAATACTTAAGCTATTGGTTTAAATAAAATACAACAACCAATATCTCCTCCTCTAATTATTTTACTTATCATAGCAATACTTATTCTAGATGATATTAGTTTAGTGCACAGAAGAGAATAAATTTCATTAGATTATATTAAATATATTTCACTACTTACACGTAGCATATTCATGTTAAATGAAGCTAATACATGCAAAGGAAATTCTATACATAATGCTACATATAAGCAGTGAAACATAGTTTATTTAACATAGTCTCTTTTGGGCCTTAAACTAATTCTCATCAAGTATTATGAAGGCACACACAAGTGTTAATAATGCTTATTCTTTACAGATTTTTAAAAAGTAGACCAAACACAGAAGGGTTGATGGAGGCACTGGACAGAATCAAGCCAATAACCAAAGATCTAATATCTCTACTTCTGGCCCCTAAAGAGCCACTAGGTTGTATTACGCACACGGACTTCTGGTGCGAGAATTTAGCTTTTACCGACACCGAGGAACCAGATTGTAAGATACTTGACTGGCAGATGGTAACATACTCGCGAGGAACCAATGACGTAGCATTGCTGATACTGAGCTCCATACCTACAGAGCTCAGGCGTCAGCACACTGACCAATTAGTCAGCGGTTACTACGATGCTTTCACATCACAAATCAAACAGTTACAATTAAAGGTTCATAAATTTATTTAAATCAGGAATTAAAGAATTATGACTTAAATATAAAATTGTTAATCTGGCATAATCACTATTGACCACTATATATTGGCCAGATTGAAACGTCTTTACTGGGGCTTCTAATCCCCTGAACTGCTACCACAACCTTCTCTTTTGTGGTTTATACTTCACGATTCTGTCTAATCCTGGCTCTCATATATTAATACAATAAGCACACAGATATTAATCTCTATGATTTAAACAAGCACCCTATTCTTATAAAGCCATTTAATATTTACAAGTATTTACAAATAGGCAACTGATCCAACATTTATCAGATCCAATAACTTTATTTTCAAGTTAAAGACATAGAAAAATCTCGTAGCTCTTAGTAATTCTCAAACAAGTGTCCAACCGCCAAAAATTGTGTCAACTATTTATGTTTTGCAAAATTCGGTATTATGAAATTATATAAATTTATCATTTTTCATTTATCATTAACAGAGGCCATTGACCCTGGGCTTGCTCAGAAGAAATCCTATGCGTATTGGTTGCTGTTTTTTGTATTATGTGTTGTTACATGACATTTCCATGTGTTTAACACAAATGTAAACCAGTTAACAACCCCACCAGGTGTCATCTAAACAACCCCATAAGCATCATTTTCAAAGTTAAAATTCGCTAAATATTTTTACTTTTCCTCATTTATCCCATAGGTATATGGTAAGAGTATTGTGTTTATAAAAACTGTCAATAATAAAAAAATTCCGGAATGTCACCGGAATTATCCGTTCCAGGTATTTGTTCGACCTACTGAGTAGTTTTCACAAAGTTTTATGTCTGTATGTGTGTGTGTGTGTTTATGTCTGTTATTATCATAGTTCCCAGTGTATTGACACTAAAGAGTTGAAACTTTGAACAAAAATCAGTCTATAGGTGTAGTCGTGCTGTCTGGAAAATATTTCTTTATGATGTCACTACCTCTCAAAAATTTCAAAAAATAATAAAACGTGAGAAAATATTGCAATCAGATAGAGATTTGGCACCATGTAGCTATGTATAAGAATAAATATGTGCTAAGTTTCATCTCATTATCCACATTAGTTCAATTTTTATCAAATGAGGACAAGCGAAGCAAGTTGGAAGCAGGGAGGATGAGCGTAGGGAATCCGATGTGATGAGGAAAGTTCCCACGTAACGCCTATCCTATTTCTCTAATCTCGTTATGGAGTTTCTTCACTGCCACTTTAAAGAGAGGAACATTCTTATAGCTGATACTTCTAAAAAACCAAAACCTGGGATGTATTTTTCTTTTGTATTTTTCCTCCTGAATATTACATTCTATTATCACGCCATAAAATACTACCGCAATATTTATTCTATAACTTTTATAAATATTTTCAGATTGAATACAGTTTAGAAGAATTAAAAGAGGATTTTAAGAAATCTCAACTGCTGGCTGTTCTTCTTTGTATTGGATCAGTGGATGTAGCTTTAGGGGATGCGATAACAGAACAACGACTGCTTGACTTACTGACTGATTTACATACTGAAGGTATACTAGATCAGTATGATCAAATATTACAGCCCACCTAGCATAACAATAACTAGGTGAACAAAGATAGACATTGCCAACAAAACAACTGACTGACTTGCATAACATACTAGATCAGTAAGATAAAATATTACAGCCCACCTAGCATAACAATAACTAGGTGAACAAAGATAGACATTGCCAACAAAACAACTGACTGACTTGCATAACATACTAGATCAGTAAGATAAAATATTACAGCCCACCTAGCATAACAATAACTAGGTGAACAAAGATAGACATTGCCAACAGAACAACTGACTGACTTGCATAACATACTAGATCAGTAAGATAAAATATTACAGCCCACCTAGCATAACAGTAACTAATTAATTGACTAACATACAACATACACAAGACATAACGATCAATACAATTATTTAACTTTGCCAAATTTATGTACACAATGTGAGCATGTACATGAAATAATCAAGTATTTATTATAAATAAATTTAATAATTTATCTGTCTTTTAATAATTATAAAAAAAATGGAGTTAAATTTTAATTCAGGATAAATTATTTTAAAACATCTGAAACCATGTTAATTAAATTTACTTTGCATACTTTAATTTTATGGATATATTTATTGCAACTGAATACAAGAACTAGAATGCATTTTATTGACTTGCGATTCGAATATTCTGCTACTCCTTTAAATATAAAGGATGTGGACAGCTCTTAAATAAAGTAAGTTTAATAATTTAGTTTTAAATAAAAGCCAGTATTATTTAGTAAGTTCAAATTTTATTAGATGTCCCCTTTGTAATGATAATATGAAAAAAAGATTTTACATAATTTAATTAATAATGGAAACCGTCAAAATAAAACTGTATTATTAAAAACTAACTTCTTTAATAATTTGTTTATAAAATTTTTAATAAGGTATATTGTTGTAGCAACCCTATACCTTATATAAAACCTTATATAATATATAAGCAAGCTTATATATTATATAAGAAACCTTATATAATATATAAGCAAGCTTAATGGCACAAAACAATTCTGTTTATGTGTAAGTTTTTGGGATGAAGGTGGCCTAAACATTAACTTTTGATGTATTTGAACGCTTAACAGGTTCAATCCCAGTCAGGGCCACAGGATTTTTATGAAAGGAATGGAAATCCTTACATCTTCCATCCTACAAAAAAAAAGAAAATAGTAGGTGAAAGGTCTAAAAAAATTATGTAATAAAACTAAAAGATTTAATCAGAAAATAATCGGTTACACAGAAAAAAAAATAAAAAAGGTAATAATGATATACCAAAATTAATATAATTAAATTAATATAAATTAATTTTGTGATTATTTCTATGCCATAAGTAACATAAACAGTTTTATGTTAAGAATAATGGTTGGTAAAAATAACATTTTTAATGGATGTTTATATTCATAATTAGTAATTAATGTTATAAATTAGAAGACATCAAGTAAAAATATAAAAAGATGCATTTTTTAAATCCTAATAAATTAACAATTTAAACAAACTAATTCATCACATTTTAGAATTTAAATAAAAAAAATTATTTAAGTTGACACGTAAAGATCCCAATTAACAGTATTATTTTGAAATACTACTGAAGTTTTAATATCTTCCTGTACTATGGGTAAAGATTGCAATCACCGGTAATTATTCCAAAATACTACAGAAGTTTTAATATTTTCCTGTACTATGGGTAAAGATTGCAATTACTGGTAATTAATCCGAACTACTACTGAAGTTTTAATATTTTCCTGTACTATGGGTAAAGACTGCAATTACCGGTAATTATTCCGAAATACTACTGAAGATTTAATAAACCTTATTCAAACTTATTTACAAAGTCTCACAAAATTTTGTAATGCTTAATCAAACTTAATTACAAAGTCTTACAAAGTTTTGTAAACTTACTCTAACCTAATTACAAAGTTTAACAAGGCTTACTCTAACTTAATTAAAAAGCCTTAAAAGTTTTGTAAGGCTTACTCAAACTTAATTACAAAGTGTTACTTCGTTTTGTAATGCTAAATCAAACTTATTTACAAAGTCTTACAAAGTTTTGTAAGTCATACTCAAACATAAGTACTGTTTTAGAATATCACCTAAATTTATTTAAGTAGTACAGATATTATGAATCACCACAATAACTAAGCTTTAGATAAAAAATATTTACAATTTAGCTAAAAAATCGTCGATTTATTTAAAAATTCATAAATAAATTAAGAGCACATTTGTGTATCTGATCTTAGAGTTTGAGGATGTGTGACTACGAATGTTCACTAAAAAGCATTTCAGTAGCTCTTGAACTAGATTTGTCTTAACTCCAATGTGAACTAAATATGGAGGACCACTTACAGCAGGTCACATTTTAGATACACCAACATTAAATTCTACCCACCATTAAGCTCTTGAAGTATAGTGTTATTATTCCATAAATTAAAACTTCATTTAGTCAAATCATTCCCGCTAAATTATAAAATAAGTTATTTTTGCTCAACAGACCATATTTTAAATAAAAATAAAACAAGTAGTGCCAATTAATGTAACTAATAGATCATTTCCAAATTAAAACATAAAACATTTTTAACTACAATGGTTGTAATAAATAATAAAAAAAAGTTTTTTCAACCCAGTAAAGTGTAACTTTACTCCTGGAGTTAAGTACTACTTTACAACAAGAGGACTTAAAATCAAACTTCTTTAACACAGACTAATCATTATTTTTATTCGCAGGAAACAATGTAACAGTACTAAAACTCCATAATGATGCTTCAGTAATTAATGTAATTGTGCTAAAACTCCATTTAAGTATAAATTAAATATTTTGTATATTTTTATTTCAAATTCTGTAAGAACTACGAAGTTTTTAAATATTATGTTTGATTGTATTTTGTCTTCTTCTAATAAAATTATTTAAAGTATTTGAAAAAATTATTTTCATGACCACCAAAAACCAGATTCCCACCGAATTTGATATATACCATATTAAAACCTGCAAAATACTTCTAGCATAGTTAGCTTTTCACTTTTCCTCATTTCTACCGTAGGTATATAGGAAAAGAAACCGGGATAAAACCGTAATTATCCGTTTCAGGCGTTTGTAAGGTCTCCAGAGTGGTTTTTGCAAAGTTGTCTGTCTGTATGTGTGTGTTATCATCGTAGCGCCCAGTGTATTTATGCTAGAGAGTTGAAATTTAGTACAAAAATCAGTCTACCGCTGTAGTTGTGCTATTCGGAAAATATTTTTTTATGATGTAATTAACCCGCAATAATGACAGCAAAAATTTTGAAAAATCATAAAACGCGGAAAAATAATGCGATCGGATTGAGATTTGGCACCCATGTTACTATATATAAGACTGACCTATGTGCTAAGTTTCATCTTATTATCAGCTTAAGTTCAATTTTTATTGAATGACTTGTGTAAGTTTTTTAAAAAATTGGGAAATAATCTGAAGAGTTGAAATTTGGTACAAGTGTATATTATTACCTAATAAATAAGAACACTAAGTTTTGTTTCAATACAACAAGTATATCCATGATTTTTGTTGGATCATAAAAAGTAAGGAGCATTGAGTGTGGTCAATGCTTCATAGGTGACTACTGAGAATGATATGGATGCATTTATTATCTGAGAACGAGCAAAACGAGTCAGAAGCAGTGAGGATGAGGGTAAGGAATTCAATGTAATGAAGAGAAGTTCCGAGGTACCCCGTACCCGATTTTTTTCAAATAAGTGTAAAAAGTAAGCTTCTAAGCATGATATCAAAAATTACAAGACTCCGGGTTCATTGACTCGGGTTTTGTTGAGCATTTAGTTGTTACTGGTAGTTGTTAGTCCAAATGACTAATTGTAAAGAAGCAATTTGGAGAATTTGAAAAAAGGTTAGTTATCATCAATCAATAAAGGCCTAACTTGATAGATGTTCTATCACTCCCCCTAACTACTATCACTTTTCTCTAATCACTATCACTGTTCCCCACTGATTGTCACCTCTTCTTAATGACAATCACCTTCAACCAATGACTATTTCCTCTACCTAATCACTATCACCTTTCCCCAATGATTATTATCTCTCTCTAATTACTATCACTATTGAAAACTAATGTCATAAATAATTTTGACCTCTAGAAATTGGTGTTATACCGTAAATAAATTAGTTTAGTCTCTGTTTAGTTCTAAAGTAGAATTTCTTACCTGTTCTGTAAAAAATAGTAAGATACAAACTCAAATATTCAAACCAAAATAATGTCAATTTCTAGTAATGTAAAGCAGATAAAGCCAAATCAGCCAAACAACTAGTTAGTCAGCATTTGGCTGATAGCCCAACAACATCCCAAAAAACAAGAAAACAATATGTCACTGAATATTTGTGTTCCTGTTTAGTTTTTTTCTTTTTAATTTAAAGTGGTTATTCAGCATAAGATTTATGAACTTAGAACTATATTTGGCAACTTGAATTAAGTTAATAAAATTAAAATGACTCACCGAAGCAACGACTCCTCCAGTAACGATGAGGTTTCGTTTATGCTTGTTGGCTTGCTCGTATTTAGTAAATAGTTTCCTACCCACCCAAACAGGTATACCTGAAAATAAATAAAAATATACATATATAATTGATGATAGAACTAGTTACCTTATAGAATGATTAGGGTACTAATGAGACATTAAAAAATGACTCCAGTTTACTTCATATTCGAATTATAAATAAATAAATAAGTACATATCTTTATTTGCAGTAAGTATTTTTAAAAATACAATGGCACTGCGTCAATATCAATATGTATATTTCGTATCTACCTTTGATACGTTTCTAGTTTTTGTACACGAATAACATGAATATTCATCAAGAGTAGATATGAAATATAGTTTGAATATGAAGTAAACTGGAGTGATTTATGTCTCAATAGTGACGCATCATCAATTATATAACAATCATGAAGACCAACACAAATTCTAATAACAAAAAAATAATTATTTATTTTAAATATATAAAAGTAATGGCTTTCTGTGTGATAAGTAAGGCAGGCATCAAGAAGAATTACAAGCATTTTTTTAAAAAATTCCGAAGGAAATAATTTCCTAGGTACTTAGAGCTCGTATGTGGGTCCATTGTACCTGAAATTACAAGTATTAGAAGAACTAAACTTTCAGCATAGAGATATTATTACTCTGTGATATCTGTTAGGTTCAGTAGTGCTAGATGGAGAAAATGTGGTATAGAAGAAAGGCACCTACCTCTTGTTCTGCCCCTTGTTAGCCAACTGTCCCAAACAATCAGGACAAAAATGGCTCCCATAGAACTAAGGCACCTCAAAAACTATTGAGACTAGTTACAGCTCAATCAGACCATCCGAAGAGGTGCAAATGGTATACATATCTATAAATATAATCTTGTACATTACATATGTATACGTCTAGGTCAAGGACCTCTGCGATATATGTCAGGTTTGAGTGTGGGGATGTATGATGAAAGAGAGATCACTTCTTCTTGATCTGCCTCATTAACCTACTGTCCCAGACAGACAGGACAAAATTGGCTCCCACAGGGAGCTCAGCAGGCCCGCTAAGCAAACAGACTTCAAATATGATTGAGACTGGTTTCAACTCAATCAGACGAAAGTGGCTCAATAGGATCATTTTAAGAGGCTTCAGACTACTTAATGAACATTCTTAAACACACGAGACACTTATTGATTTGTTAAAACTTAAGTCTATGTTGATCCTCTGTACTAGATGAAGAGGGTGTACGCAATGTTAACAAAGTAGTTGATTGAAATTATTTACTAAACTGCCAAAAGTAAAAAAGTAGTAAAAACAGTTTTGGTAGTTTTTTCAAATTTTACCAATAATTATAGTAGGAACTGCAATGCAAGTTAGGAGAGCTATGCCCTGACAGGGCTGTAGCCAGCCTCACAGGCCTGTGGAGGTGATGAAAAAATCATAAAATACATGGCAAAATGCCATGCAACATGAAATAATAATAAAACAAAAAATAATAAAAAAACAACAACCTGTCTGTGAAGCAGCCTGAGGCCAGTCTAAGGCATGTGTTTAAATTTAAACTTAATTTAACTGTTACTATTCAAGCTTTTGAGGAGGAATAGGTCCTAATTAATACAAAAAAAACTAATTTTGCCGAGCTTTCGATATAATTTAATCTTTTTCAAGGCTTAACATATTAAATAATAAGAATAAGAATAAGAATAAGAATAAGAATAAGAATAAGAATACATTTTATTTCCACAAGTAACAAAATATTTACAAGGAAAAAGTCAACTATTATGAAAAACAAACAACATCTTCATAACTTATTTTAAAAACTCTTTTATCGAGCAAAACACATTTTCTGTGAGGTGTTTCTTCATTTCCTCTTTAAATTTTTTTAAAGGTAAGTTTTTATTTTCTATACTAATTTTATTATATATTTTTATTCCTAGAGTAGAATTCCCTACTTCTGTTTTCTTTAATTTATGTTTAGGTATAATTATTTTATTCTTTGATTTTGTATTGTATTTATGATTAGGCTTATTATATTTCTTTTCATTAATTTTAAAGTATATTAGAATATTATATATGTACATATTTGTTATAGTCATTATTCCTAGTTCTTTAAATTTTTTCCTACAGCTATCTTTATTTCTCATTTTTAACATTACTCTAATAATTTTTTTTCTGTAATATTAAAATTGTATTACAGTTTGCATGTCCCCATACTGTTACACCATAATTACGAAAACAGTTACATGGTGGTTTACACTAGATGTTTGGACAACAACTAGAGTAACAGTTTTTGTTACAATAACACCATGTAACTGTTTTTGTTATTATTTAATATGTTAAGCCTTGAAAAAGATTAAATTATACCGAAAGCTCGGCAAAATTAGTTTTTTTTGTATTAATTTGGACCTATTCCTCCTCAAAAGCTTGAATATTTAAAATAGAGGTCCCTATAAAATTTTTTGTTTTAACTGTAACCAAGTTTATTGCCACTTTTCTCTCTTTAAATTTAAAATTAAAGTTAAGTTCAACTTTTTCCCACAGCAAAGAGAACCCCTAAATCTATTTTATTTTATAGATAAAATTCAAAACTTACCAATAATTATAGCAGGAACTGCAATACCAGCTAGGAGAGCTATGCCTACTGGGGCTCCGACCAGTGTTCCCAACTGCCACAGTATCTTCTTCTTTCTTGACCACGGTTTCTTGCCCCAGAACGTGCAACCCGACGGACTATAAAACAAATATGACATCGGAATACAAACATACATGACCACCATCAAGAACAAGTAGAACAACAAGCCATACTTTACCGACAACTCAAACTGACTTTTACTTAAGACCTTGTTGCTCGAGTAGTCATAATTGTGATAGTAAAAATATTTCATCATTCCTTGACAATTAATACAGAGAATTTAGATAAAAATTTAACTTTTATTTTGTAAATTTTGTTTACAATACGAATATAAACTGTCAAACTATGTTTTGACAAACACATGACCATAGACTTTATATAAATCATTACCTTTTGGCAGAGGGGGGAGGGGGGTAATTTAAATGAGGAAAAGTTTGGATTCAATTATCGCAAGCTACTAAAAATTAGTGTTGTGGTGGACCGATGCGGACAACTCATGAATAAACCCCAATAGCATCCCAAAAATAACCACTTATACTTTTAAATTGAAATTTATGTACACCATGGCAACTTCTGTGTATGACAGCTTCATTAATTGCTATTATAAATTGATTGTTTCCTTCGTTTATTTTAATTTTAACCTAATATAAATGGTTCGTCTTAGTCATGTTCTGTATTACAAAAATTCAGAAACTAATAGTAAAAAGTACTTAATACTTCCACAGAACACTACTGATGGCAGGTAAGTTTAAATTTCATTTAATTGATAATTGATTTAGTCGATTTTATCAGATAATCACATTTAATCAAATGTGCGCAGCATATTGGCAATGTAATTAAAAGACGTTTTAATTATTAATGTAAAAATCACATGTCTGTGAATTACCTGAGGTAATGAAGATCCGATATTTCCTTCATGCAAAGCCAGCAGAACTCTGCAGCACATACTGAGCAAGTCATGTGGTTACAGGAGCCATCATCCATTTTAACTATGAGTATGTTACACCTGGGACATGGCTTGATATCGTCTCCTGCAAACAGTAACAATCTAAGCTTAAAATAATAATAATAATAATTCTTTATTCTTCTCAAAAAGTACATATTATATAGAAATAAAAAACAATTCAACAAAAACCAAGAGGAATCTATGTGAACCCAAAAATTATAAAACTAATTATATTTTAGCACAAAAGACTGTAGTTTTCATATTCAATTACATGCTTATTCCCTAATCAACTTAAACTTACTTTTACACAGAGGCTTAATAAATTATTAAGAAAAATCGCTGTTTTTATAATTAAGTCAATTTCCTTAAGATAATGGCAAAAGAAGAGGGTAGTATGATGGGTGTTTGTCCAAGGTGTGTGTCTAAATCTATTCCGTCTATTCCGTTTTAGAGACCCTGATTAGAAAAGGTATGTTTCACAAGACCAAATATTTACTGAGTCAGCAATATGTTAAAAAAAAGTCATACACATTTACATATATAAAATTATTTGCTGAGAACCATTCTTTGTGGTTTTAGGGGTGCTGAATGAAATAAAACTAGTTCTATAGTTGACACAACTATTCTAGCAGGAAAACCTGAAATACAACCAGTAAACCACAGATTTCAAGTCGTGTGATATTCTCGATGCTTATCAGGGCTTTAAGGAGTTAATATTTTAGGTCAACCTAAACTATTTTTTATGTATATATCAGAACTAAAAATTTTATAACTACAAAATTAAGAATAAGAATACATTTTATTTCCACAAGTAACAAAATATTTACAAGGAAAAAGTCAACTATTATGAAAAACAAACAACATCTTCATAACTTATTTTAAAAACTCTTTTATCGAGTAAAACACATTTTCTGTGAGGTGTTTCTTCATTTCCTCTTTAAATTTTTTTAAAGGTAAGTTTTTATTTTCTATACTAATTTTATTATATATTTTTATTCCTAGAGTAGAATTCCCTACTTCTGTTTTCTTTAATTTATGTTTAGGTATAATTATTTTATTCTTTGATTTTGTATTGTATTTATGATTAGGCTTATTATATTTCTTTTCATTAATTTTAAAGTATATTAGAATATTATATATGTACATATTTGTTATAGTCATTATTCCTAGTTCTTTAAATTTTTTCCTACAGCTATCTTTATTTCTCATTTTTAACATTACTCTAATAATTTTTTTCTGTAATATTAAAATTTTATTACAGTTTGCATGTCCCCATACTGTTACACCATAATTAATTGTACTTTCTACCATGGCTCTGTAGACTAGCAACATAGTATCTAATGGCATATAATGCCTGAGTTTCCTAAAAAACATATACATACGTTGATATTTTCTTTCTATTTGCTCTATGTGGGGCTTCCATGTCAACTTAGAATCTATTCTTATACCTAGAAAATCTATACTATTAATTGGTTGATCTTTTTTTAAACTGAGGATGAGTTGTTGAGTTTTTTCGACATTCAGAATAAAGTTATTTGCTGTCATCCAATTTCGCATTATTTTTAGAGTTTTCTTACTGGCCTTTCTGAGTATTTTAGCTTCTTTATGGCTTTGTGCTATGTTGTCATCATCCGCGTAAGCTATCACCTCTTCTTCAACAATGTTACTTATGTTCTTTCCTTTATCTTCGAGGTATTTGTCCATGTCATTTCTTGATATTAAATATAAAATACTGCCTATATTAGAACCCTGTATAACACTTCCTTCTAGTAGTTTGATGCTTGATACCTCACCATCATATTCCACATATTGTGGTCTCTCTGTAGTAAACTCTTCAATCCATTTTAATGCATTTCCTTTTATATTTAGCAGTTGGCATTTTTTTATTAATAGTTTATGCACTACTCTGTCGAAAGCCTTTGAGGAGTCACAACATGTTAACATTACTTGTTTACCCTTTTCATAGTTAATATTAACCTTATCAATAAGTTTAGTAACAGCTTGTACAGTATTTTTCCCCTTCCTATAAGCATATTGCGAGGGTGACAATAAGTTATTTTTTTCTAAATACTCCATTAATTGGTTTCTTACAGCAGTTTCCAATATTTTCCCCAATATTGGGGTTATACTTATTGGACGATAGCATTCGGGTTTATCAATTTTTCCTTTCTTAAATATTGGTGTAACTTTAATTAATTTCAAGCACTTTGGAAAACATCCTTCAATCAAACTCATGTTTATAAGGTTTATCAGAGGTTTGATGATTTCCATGCTTATGTCTTTTATTAACTTATTAGAGAAACCATAGCAGTCTTTAGATTTGGAATTACTCATAGATTTTATTATTTTTAATATGTTTTCTCCTTTTTCAGGTTGTAAGAAGAAGACGCAATCTGGAGTGCCACTGTATACTTTCTCAGCTATTTTTTCACCTTCTTCTGTATTGAAATTTGACCTTTTTATTATGTTAATAAAATAATTATTAAATTCATCTGGTGTTATATTTCCTTTTCTATTTACCTTTTTATTTTTACCCGTTTCATCTTTAATAATATTCCAAGCTGTTTTACTTATGTTGTCTGATTCTGCTATCTTATTTTCATTAAATGTGTATCTTGCTTGTTTTAATTCTTTTCTGTATTTCTTCCTTTCTATCTTAAATAGTTTCCATTGTGTGCTGTTTTTATCATCCTTTCCTTGATCATATAGGTGCTTCACATTATCTTTCATTGCCTGTTCTTTTCCAGTGAACCACTCATTTGTGGTTTTTTTCTTTTTGTTTTCACTTTTAATTTTTATAACTTTTTCAGGAAATACTTGATTATATATAGATGTTACTTTATTTATGAAAACTTCAAACCTGGAATTTATATCAGTATACTGGTCTATAAATGACCAGTCGGTGGTCATTAGTATTTTCTTCATCTCTTCAGTGCCTTCTTTAGATATTTTCCTGGTTGTTATAACTTTTTCTTTCCTCTTTTCCTTCATTGATTTTTTAGTTAGATTAAGGTTGAAGAATATATGCTTGTGATCAGAGAGTTCAATATTGCCTATTTTTGTTTTGACATTAAGATTGGTTGGTGCGAAAATATTGTCTATTTTCCTTTCTTTTCTTGTTGGTTCTTTGACCATTTCTGACAGAAATTATTCTTGCCACGAGATTTGCAAGCCAAGCAAATATAGTTTGGAATGTTTGCTTCCTTGCTTATCAATCCAGTTCATACATAGATTTTGGTCCATGCTTCATAGTCGCAACAATATCACTTCTATTTGTTTGTAAATTTTCTTACATTTTTTTTTTCAAACAAATTGAGCCAAAAATTTTAAACATTAGCATAAACAGTATAAGTGTCTAATATTTTGTACAGAACTGACTAAACAACTGCAACATACTTTTGTACAACCCACTGATTAGGCTGATAGACAAACCTGGGTTAAAATCCTAGACGGTTATTGTTAGTACTGGTGGACCCAGGGATGGCGCCACCGTAGAATTCGATGTTATGGTACGGACCCAGGGATGGCGCCACCGTCGAATCCGTGGACATTTTAGTTAAATAGAGAAACGAGAGAAATATATTAGTGACTTATCTATTCAAAGTAATACGTCTATAAATATGATAGTGTTATCAATTTCAATAGTTTGCCGTTTTTTATTTTGTTACTATCATTTTGTGACTTATAATATGTAATTAAACATGTGACTAAATATCACTAACATTAAAGTGTTAGTGATATTTTTAATAACTAACTAAAGTAATAACTTTTTAATAACTTTTCGTATTTATAAATGAAAGTTTCCAATGTTATTGTGAAGACGTAGCTGAAGGTGTACTAGCATGGATTGAATAGCAAACAAAATAAAATACTTCCTATTTTATTTTAGCGCTAGACATAAAAGGTAAGGCAAGTTTAATTAATATTTTGTTTTATTTTATTTTTGAAGTTTCTTTTTTAAAATGGACTGTTTACTTTTGACGTACTTTGTATTTCATTTAGATCGATTTCAACTCGGTGTTTATTAACTGTTTGTGCCGTGTTATTTTTGAAGTATAGTTTTGAAGTTTACTTTCCGAACGGACTGTTTACATTTGACGTATTTTGTGTTTCATTTATATTTGTTTCAACTCTTATTTGTGTACTGTTTGTGCCGTCTTATTTTTGATTTCTTTTTCTGAATGGACTGTTTACATTTGACGTATTTTGTGTTTTATTTAGATTTATTTCAACTTGTATTTATTTACTGTTTGTGCCGTTTTAAAGTAAGCACCGTAAAGATAAAATTTAACAAATTTTTTAGTGTACATTTGTATGTCATACTGCGTTTTATATGACATATTATTAATTCAAATTATTAAGAGGGTAAAATTGAACCCAGGTTTAGTCAGTCAGGTAGAGCTTAATGCGTTGCAGGGTTAATATAACCTACAAGTGAGGGTTAATTTGTAAGTAAGTAGTTATGTAAATAGTGTGATGACATGCTTGGCTAGTGTGCAATTCATCCACTGACTTATAGTACTCATATGACTTATGATATATCTTGTTTTGAAGACATCTTATACTTTCCGTCACACGCGTTCGTGTACTTTAGTCATGTTTCAACATGCAATGTTATGCAGTTTGAATCAAATGTTAAAAGGCAAAAGCATTGCATTGTGCACACAGGAATTGAATAAATAAATGATAAGGGAGGGGGGGGGGGAATTGAAGAAGACAGTGTCTGTGCATTGTATTGCTTCTTTAAACGTTAGCAAGGTTTTTTATTATAACACTTTGACACACATCTATTTAACTTTACTATTGTGTGGGAAAATAGTGTTGAGGAACCAATGAGGTTGACCCTATCAGAGTAATATATACTTTGTTCAGGCGCAAGGTTTGGCAGGGGATTCAACCCCCCAGAATTTGTTGTGTAAATGGTATTAAACACAGATTTCAACCCTGACACTCATTTTTGTATCGGGTTAGAGTCTAAACTATCGGTTTCAAATACTGTGTGAACAGTTGAAGTTGAACCCCTAAGGGGGTTGAACACAGTGTTGAACGCCTGCCAAACCCCGCATGTGAACAAATTAATAGTATAAATCTGTGTTAATTTGTGGATGTGGTTTAACAACCACAACTTGAATCATTGGCTGTCACTTGAATTGTTTTTCCACCCTGTCAATTGCTTATAACCATTTGTTATACTACATAATACCATAGTACTTGCCATTGAACAATTTATTTAAACAGAGGAAGCATACAGGGGCAAATTTGAGACATAAAGGGTGAGAATTCATAACATTCAATAAATATTGTTCAATTAACAACAACAATATTGTGTTTAATTGAACAATATTTTATTGAATGTTATGAATTCTCACCCTTTATGTCTCAAATTTGCCCCTGTATGCTGTAGCGTATGCTCTCTCTATCATTATTACATCCATGATTCTTCCTTTTCCTACCTAAATTCATCCCATCTATTCATTATATACTCCATTCTCCATGTTTTTTGTAACCTTCACCCAGTCTCAACTCATACGCATTTATCTCATTAGTTTACTTAGTTATTTTAAGTTATATTGAGTTTTTATTGTTCTCAAATATTAATACAAGTGTTATAAACAAAAACTAAAAAGTGTACAGTCCTCTTTCTTCACGTAACCAAACATTGGTCACTTCGTCACGGATTTCCAGCATCTTTACGGACTCAAATTAGCTAAGTTTTTCTTTAATCTTTCAACTTTAAGGACATTTTGATCAGTTATTGTTTTATTAAAATGAAATTTGAAACTAATCTTCATAAAAAATACTTCGTAATCTGACATTTTCAAGGTCATCAGTTTTAGTGATAATAATTTTGCCGCCATTTACGTTACTTTTGGCGGTTTAGCGTTGTTTTGGTGTTGTTAAACTGTCAAAATCATCGAAGTCTCACACCCAATTATTCTACGTAAACAAAGCAAATCAAACTCTGCTTTAATAACTGCTCAATACAACAAATTTGAATTTAAAATCACTCAAAATTCGTCTAACAACTTATTATAACAAACTTATTATAATTTTTCCTTAATTTCCTTTTATCTTATATGTGATATTAATTTGTTATTGTTATTTTTACCTTACAGATCTCTATTTACTACTAAATATTTTAAGTTTTTGCCCTTTTTTAATCCAAGTGAGTAACTACTTAGTATTTGTGTATAAACAAATACTAACGATCTTGTGAATTATTCTCTCAAATCCATTTTGCATTGTCAACCACTTATTTTATTTTCTTATTTTTCCTTCAGTTACTCATAACATTGTTTATAGCTCATAATGCCTCCTAAAAAAGAGGAGACTAATGATATTACTAAACTTAACATAAGGCGTACTGGAATTACCACCAGGTGGAATAACTTCAAAACCTTTCTTGATGCATTCAACGACAAAGACCCTATTATCACTTCTCAACTACAAGTACGTTTATCAACTATAAAGGAAACCTGGAAAGACTACATGGATGTGCAGGAAAAGATGGAGGAGGCTCTTGAACCAGATAGGGTTAATGAAAGGAGTGATCTAGAAGAACTTTATTTCATCATCGTTGCCCAGGGAGATCAACTTTTATCAGAGTTAAATGTTCCTGCCGCCAGTAAACAGCCAGAGAGATCTTCAGACACTAAAGTCACTCTTCCAGACATAGCATTGCCATCCTTTGATGGAAAGCAGGAAAGTTGGACTAATTATTACCAGCTTTTCACTAGTCTGATACATAATAATGACAAGATAAGGAGTGATGTTATTAAATTTCAGTATCTAAAATCAAGTTTACAGGGTGAGGCTGCTGGTGTTGTTGAAGGTCTAGAGTTAACAGAAGCAAATTACTCCATTGCCTTTAATCTATCAAAAGATAGATACCATGATACAAAGTTAGTTACCCAAAATCATGTAAAACAGTTGTTTGCCTTAGAAAAAATAGATAAACCTTCTGCTGCGTCACTTAGAAAATTACTGGATGGTGTGGCTAAGCATTTAAGAGCCTTAGAGGTTCTTAAACAACCAGTAGACAGCTGGGACACTCTGCTAGTCCATATTATTAGTTCCAAGTTTGATGTAGCTTCTCTAAAAGAATGGCAGAAGGAAGCTGCTTTGTATAAAATTCTTCCTACGTTTCTTCAATTAAAGGAATTCATGAAGAAACGAATTCAAATTCTAGAAGCCACCACAGATAAAGGCAAGTCTACTCAACAAGGCAAGCCCAACACGGTGTGTTTGGGCACTCATCAGTCAGATTCGCAAAGCAAGTCAAACAAAAATCAACGCAATGTATCTCAATATCAAAACAGCTCAACTCAAAACAATTTAACTCATAATAAATTCAACTCAACTCAAATTCACAACCAGCTCAATTCAACTCAAAATCAAAATTCAAGACATAATAATCTCAACTCACCTCATAATCAACTCAACTCGTCTCAAAAAACACTTAGTCAACTCAACTCACCTCAGCACTCAAATCAATTCAACTCAAATCAACCATCACATTCAAGGCATCAATTCAACTCACCTCAGCACTCATCACATTATCAAGGCAACACTGCTAGAGAGTCCAATTGTCCACTATGCTCATCTGAGCACAAAATGTTTTCTTGCCCTCAATTTTTAAATTTATCGATTGATGATAGATGGCTGAGAGTAAGATCACTAAATATCTGCGAAAACTGTCTCAGAATGGGACATAAGACTGAACTCTGTCGAGCAAGTACTTGCAAATTTTGCCTTCAGAGACACAACACATTACTACATTCCAGAACCACATCTAATAATTCATCAAGCATGGTGTCCATGAATGCCAACAGCCCTAGTACAGGTTTTATATCTAAAACGGTTTTACTCTCTACAGCCTTAGTAAATATAGAAGGAGTCTCTGGTAACACTATCACATGCAGAGCAATCCTTGACTGTGGCTCGCAGATAAGCCTTTTATCGGAGCACTTGGCTCAGAAGTTAAACTTACCTAAGATTAAGATGTCGATACCTATCACTGGAGTTGGTGAGGCATCTATTTCTGCTTCATCATACTGCAACACAAAAATTCACTCGCTCAATTCTTCTTTTTCCTCTGAGATAAGAGTAGTTGTTTTACCAAGGGTCACTGGCTACTCACCAACTGTATCTCACAAAGACATATGCAATCTAAACTTTCAGGCTTATAAGCTTGCAGATCCTGATTTTTTGTCACCAGCCTCTGTGGATCTACTGATCGGAGGGGACCTGTTCTGGTCAATTCTTGGCACTCAACGGATAAATATACCTAACAGCAACCTGCAACTCAGAGACTCGGAGCTAGGTTGGATCACCACGATAATCAACAACAATGAATCTCAACAGCCTTCACTAGCTTGTAACCTATCGGTCTTAGAAAGGTTGCATAATCAAATTCAGAAATTTTGGGTAAATGAAGAAATTCTTGAACATCAGCTCACGTCAGACGAGAAGATTTGTGAAGATAACTATGTCAAAACCACTAAACGTAGACCTGATGGCAGATATATTGTTCAAATGCCATTAAAAATGGACCCAACTAACTTAGGCGAATCTAAGCAAACCGCATTAAGTCGTTTACTAGCCTTGGAGAGGAGGCTAAAAAACAACAAAAATCTCTTTTTGGAGTATTCAAAATTTTTAAAAGAATATAGAGACCTTGGGCATATGGTAGCAGTACCTGACGGGGAAACTCTGCCACCTGAGACCTATTTTCTACCTCATCACGCAGTATTCAAGGAGTCATCTACAACCACTAAGGTACGTGTTGTTTTCGATGCCTCGTGCAAAACAACATCTGGTCTTTCATTAAATGATATCAGCATAGCTGGGCCTTTGGTCCAGGATGATCTCTATAATATAATCATCAGGTACAGAACCCACAATATTGTCTTCTGTGGAGACCTAGAAAAGATGTTTCGTCAAATACAGATAGATCCAAGTCAAACTCATTTACAAGTCATACTCTGGCGGGATGAAGAAAACAAAATCACAACTTACAAACTCAACACCATAACATATGGCACAGCATCAGCTTCGTTTCTAGCCACCCGTACACTGAAACAGTTAGCAAAGGATGAACTTGATAATTATCCAGAAGCAGCCGAGATATTGCAAAGAGATTATTATATGGACGACATGATGTNCGAACTGTTATCTGAGAAATCATTGAAAAAATCGTCAAAAAGCAACTAGTACAGTTTTTAGAGAATAATAATATATTAGACTATGCTCAATTTGGATTTAGATCTGGTCGCGGTACAGAAGCCATAGCACATCTAGTTGACTGTTTGGGGGGTTGGCTTGATGATGGCAAGAAACCTGTAGTGGTAATGCTTGATTTAGCTAAAGCATTCGATACTGTTTCTCATAAACTATTAATTAAGAAGTTACAAGCTATGGGAATTAGAGGAACAGTACTCGAATGGTTTACAAGCTACCTAAATTCTAGGAAATCTCGAGTCAGAATTAATAATGAAATAAGCAAAGATTTTACATCTGAATACTCTATTCCCCAGGGCACGGTACTCGGCGGAATTTTATTTTTAATACATATAAATGATATTTTTAGTTTACGATTAAATTCCAAAATGATCGGCTACTGTGACGATTTGGCGATCTTATGCGCTGCCAACTCATTCGCAGAATCATTGAGATTGATCGAAACCGACATGATGCGTTTAAAACACTGGCTTGATACAAACTTACTGACACTAAACATAAACAAAACCTGCTACATGACTATTACCAATCAGACAAACAAACAGCCAGAATTCACAAAACTAAGAGTACACGCGACAGACTGCCACGCAACTTATCCATTACAATGTAAATGTCCTTCATTAGCAAAGGTGAAACATACTAAATACTTAGGACTAATTGTAGACGAATGCTTGAACTGGACTACTCATATCCAACAACTTACGACTAGACTTAGACAGAGTATTTATATTTTCTCCAGAGTTACAGGCTTCTTGTCACTATCCCAGATCAGATCCCTATACTATGGAATAATCAATTCTATTATTCAATACGGTTTAATAGCGTGGGGATCTGCCTGTGAAACAGCTAAACAAATGGTACTGAAAGCACAGAAAGCTGTCATTAGAACAATATTTAGGAAACCTAAAGGTCATAGCACTAAAAAACTGTACGATAAGTTTAACGTACTTAATATAAAAAATATGTATAAGATGACTTGTGTACTGTACGGACTTAAAAACAGAAACAAACTGACGGAAGTAATACACGGCAAAGGGACGCGAAGTGAAACAATGAAGTTATACCAAGTACCCAGGACTAACACTACAAGAGCGCAACAATACTGGACTTATTACGGAATAACTATTATTAGCCAGCTACCTAAAGACTTGTTTACAATGTTTAAATTCACTGACATGACAAAACCCGAAACGTTCAAAAAGCACTTACGTACTTACCTGACTGAATTACAAAATAAAGAGAATAAGACAAAATAGAAATTAATAGTAAGTATTACAACCTTTCCTTGAACAAGATCAATTCGTTATTTTTTTTCGCCAATATACCTCTAAGGATAAGATAGTAAAAAGTATTTTTAATTATAAGCATTATACTATATATAAAATAAAATAAAAATATAAATTAAAAGAATGCATGCTACCCTAACACTAGATAATAAGTTTAATATTTAAGTTTAGTTTATAAGCAAATGCCACACAGCACAGAATTTTTCAATTCTTTAGTGTGGCATCTTATTCCTTTACCTGTGTATTTAATATGTATGTATAATAATTTATTAATAAAGGATTGCTTAAAAAAAAAAAAAAAAATACTTAACATAGATAATAGATAATCTGGTATAAAACTTCAGTTGTAAAATAATATTTAAAAAAATAATATTTAAGACAGTATGAAATCACTACTACAACAACAATAACATATATTGAAAAAAAAAGATAAATAACAACAATAATACGATAAATTATGATAACATAGGATTATAATAAATTTTGTTATAACGCATACCAGATCCATAAAATAAGCTATATAGGGATAATATAATAAGGCACATGATACATTTGTGCGTATAGGCTTTAGACTATAATTAAGTAGAGAATAACTAGATTTAAGTCAACATTTTTTACGCTACAAGATCGGTAATTTATCGGAAGAAAGCGACTTAGTAATAAATGAATTAAGTCGGTAAAATTGCCATGGTGGCAAGCATAATCCCCAAGGCCTACAGCAATTTAGGCCTTCGTGGAATAAAGAGCCTTCCAGTGACCAATACTGGACATGGGCGAAAAGATACTTAGCGGTTAGTATTTGGTGAATATTAGAAAACGGTTATTCAGTTATTATTAACTAATAATAATTTACCAATTGAGTAATGCCGGAAAGCCTAGGAGAGGGTAAATTACTTACAACGATGTAAATTACGTTCAAAGACAACTTCGCCTAGATAAATGATACGTTAAGGACGGGTAAAATAAATTATTTGGAAAATTGTGGCCACGGTATAAAGTGGAATAATGATAAGATGTATAGTAAAAGCACTTCGAAGGAATCGGTCAGGGCAACACCCAGACCTTCTCCAGTGGTATAAATACTTATATAATTAAAAGTAAACTTATGAAAATCAAACATGTAAACTCGAACTTGAAATGCGCGGAATGAGCCGATATCAATTCGAATTTTCTTTTGTATAAATAACAAAAAAGTGTAGTTTGATATCAGATAATATAGGTTAACAGGGTATACTTATATAAAAAAAATAAACTTAGATAGATAAAATCGGGACACTACGTACGCATTGTGGTTAATATTTGGATAGGTAACTTTAATTAAATGATGTAATTTTAGATACATCATTTATTAGAGCGTAATTATCATGCTTTTGAAAATAATTAAAGCAACTGCTCACCACTTCAGCGAGCAGATATTATAGAACATTATAGAATTTTAAACATAACCTACTACAAAAAAATGAATTACCTGCTCTAAATTTTTTAAAACAAAGGAGAAAAAAAAGGCTTTAATTACCTTAATGTCGAGCGACGAAGTTCATCCAAGCAATGTTTGGTGTCTCGAACCGCAAAAAAAAAGGCATCCCCTCCTGCAGGGGGCTGAGATACCAATACAGAAACAATGTAGGGTAATATCCGTATTTGCACATGACCACAAATACACCATAAGTACTTAGGTCAGTAAATAGCTACTATAGAATAAATAAGTTGGAGCATAGGCAATCTTGAACATTCCTAGATATCATTGTTAATAGTGAATTCCTCAATAGATATTAAATCAGATATAATCAAGTGGAATCCATTGAATTGATACCAAGTACATGTCATTTCCTCACGCGAGCAATACACGCTCACGGATATAGAAATATTTAAAGGAGATAAACTTGACTACCCAGGTTCGAATCCCTGCGCGGGAGCTAACATATAATAGGCCAACTTATCTTACTAGACCAAGACCTACCTAACCTCATTAAACTAGGGCTTCTCTTTACAGGTTGTCTGGGGTCTACTACACTGCTGTTTCGCAACCAAGGATCAATAGTCGTGAGCGGGCAATCTTGGAAAATCGCTTTTCGCGTACCTCTTGCTCCCTCCAAACTGAAACGCAAACTTTACAGAGACGGACTCTTGAAGTAAGTGGGGTGATCAGGAAGCAAACCATGGTGCCTCAATTCTTACGATTAACGTGGCAGTCGGAGTTACAGATGATTTCCGACAAACTCGACACAGGGGTCACAATTTTAGGCACATTACCCGGCATAATTTCACAGCCCAGATCCGCTCAACACGTTAGGAACTCTAGACAAGTATTGATACCTCTAGGGGCAGCCGTTCTGGGGGCATTATCTGGTACGGTATTATCTAAATATATTTCCCATGATGACCCCATGATGGACCGATTAGTCCAATTTGAGCGCACTACTCAACAACTATTGCATCTGACAGAAGAACACCTGACCATTACTCACTTATTAGAAACGAAAGTTTATCAGACAGAAGACCATGTGGAGAGACTAGTTACTATTTTTACCGACTTCATCAATCACACTAACAGAGATTTGACAGAGCTTAGCCATAGGTTTGATCAGTTATTGTTTCATGAAAAAGTTTTTGCATACATCAGGTCCCTATCAGTTGCCACTGATACCCTTTTTACGGACATATCTTATGTGTCTGACCTGATTTATAGTGCCATACATGCGGAGACCTCCGCTGCGAGGCAAATTATTACGCCTTCTACGCTACAAGCAACATTCAGGGACATACGGCGCAATATAACCAGGGCTGGCCTAGATTTGTTAATGGACCCAACCGCTGACCCTCTATTGTTCCATCAGCTCGGGCAGACTGGCCTGGTACATGCTGATAATGGGTTAAATTTGACGCTAACCATCCCCCTGATACAACGTACAATGGTTGCAGCCCTGTACAGGGCGTTCGCATTCCCAACCTATGATAACAATACGAAAGAAACCCTTACTCTGGTTCCGGACTTTGATTATATCCTGGTCACCACGGATCAAACATATTATGCACTAATGACACAGGATGACCTCAGCACATGCAAGAAACAAAGGGATCTGTATATCTGCCCACCAGTAGTCAACTTTAGGGAACGCTCCATACCCTCATGCCTAAGCTCGACAATGTTTCAAAAGGAGGATCATAATTTATGTGAGAGAGCCATTCTACCTAAAAGCTTTGAACCTGTCTGGATTTTCGCCTCTCAGACCCAATCTTGGTTCTTCAGTGTACCGTCCACAACCGAGGTGTATGGCCTTTGTTATCAAACTACACGCCCCAATTTTAGTCAGAAGATACAAGGCCAAGGGCGCCTCAGCGGTGTCAGCCATTGTTATCTGACTGCCGGAGGCATACGCTTGATGCCCCACACGGTTACACGCAGTTATGCGACCATAGCGATTCATAACATAACACTGGCCTCGCCGGCTGTGCTGCTGGCAAATGAAACCACCCTGTGGCACGATGACGCCATGGTGCCTTTCATCAGTCAGGCTCTAGAGGACCTCAGAAAAGAAGCCGCCATCGCCGGTGCCGCGAAGTTATATTCAACAGTTTCCGTTGACCAACTTCTTAGGCAGGCGAGGATGCTACAACAACAGTCCCAGACCTACAACACGACTTTGTCATGGTCCATCCCGGGTGGCATCACAGTACTGCTCGGTATCTTGGGGCTAGTACTACTTTATGTGTGGAAGCGTTGTGGACGGATCCGGCGCGACGTGTCCATCCCCGCCGTACGAGCTGTTCGAACGTCCTTTCAACGCCACGAAGCAACCAACACGTCATGCCGCTCCATACCTACCATTGACGACACGTATCCTCCTCCAACCATGGACCAGATATCCCGATACTCATGGGGGATCGATGAGACAGGCTAGACAACCAGAACCTTCTGACTTGTATATAATGATACATGTTGATAAGGGAAACTGTATATGACTAATTATGTTAAGTGTTTACTTGTATTACTTTAAATAGTTTTGTGTATCTAATTAGTTCAAAGGGTTAATCATCTTTTTACCTGTTTCTTTTTATCTTGTTTCCCAATTTCGGCTTAATTTTGTTACCGGAGGATATTATAACACGGGCATTGGTTAAGCTTGTTATTAAGTTTGTTATTAAGTTTGAACACAACATATTTGAAGGATGAGATCATCCTGAGTTGGGACAATCTCAGGGTCGAGATAACATCCGCAGATGTTTTTAATTACCATGTTCTTTTAGCCTTGAAAGCCTGTTAATGAATGCGTAGTTATGTCAGTGTGAATGAGTGTGAGTGATACCCGTGAATTTAACATGTCTAAATAGATTATGCTTCTATGAGATAACATCGGCAGATGTTTTTAATTAACATGTTCTTTTAGCCTTGAAAGCCTGTAAATGAATGCGTTGTTATGTCAGAGTGAATGAGTGTGAGTGAAACCCGTGACTTTAACATGTTCAATTAGATTATGCTTCAATGAGCACACGTGCCGATAGGATTGGTCTTCTGGAAGGGGTTACCACCCTTGGCTATTTAAGCTAGCTCTGGAGACCAATCGAGAGAGAGTTAACAAGCAGTGATAGAGAAGTGATATAAGAGTTAATAGAGTAGTAACAATACAGTAATCAGATAGTCATTTAATAGTACGGTTTCTGTAACCAATTAGTATCAGCTAGAGTATCGAGTAAGAGATAAGATGCTCCTCACCCTTATCGTCGCAGCGACCTGTAAGTAATTATTTGTCCTATAGTAGAGTTTACCGTTTGTATGTGCATAGTAATTGATTAACTTATAAACTGACTGATCTTACCTACCCCTGTTAAGCATACCTGATACCCTTAAATATATATGTCAACTTACATTTATCAATAAACGTATTAACTCTGAATGCTACTTATGTTTTTCTGATTAACACCCTGATATCTTTCAGACTTAATTAGGCCAGGATTCCTAGTCAAAGGAATCCCCTTTTTCTGTGGGGTTCCGGACTGGCCATCCGGTGTGAGTTCACCCAAAGCCCCACGATTAAAGGTTCACATCCTGGAAGGGTAGATAATTTTTTAACGTTTTTTTACTTAATTAAAGTTAACTACAAAATAATTCTGGCGCGGTGGTCCGCATGTCGGGCGAATTTCCTTTGGATGCGAGCACTCAAAACTAGGGTTCAAATCCTAGTAGGGACAATAATTTTTTATCGTTTTTTTACCTAATTTAAGTGTACAACTAGAAAATAATTCTGGCGCGGTGGTCCGCATGTCGGTCGAATTTCCTTTGGATGCGTGTTTCCGTGCTTTTTACATTATATAAGTTTACAACTACAAAATAAATAATTCCGGTGCGGTGGTCCGCTGTCTATTATATCTATTTTTCTAAATTTGATAAATTTTGATAGACAAGTGTTTGTTTTTAAATTAGACATTCTGTATTTATAGACCAAGAGCCCAGGGGTGTTATGTTAATAAAGTGTAATGGCTGGAACCGGTCTCAATTTTTCGTAAATACCTTCCTGAACAAGGATCTGCAATTCTGCTGACTCGTATCGAATGGGTGCCCCAGGCAGAACGCACTTTAGGGGTCAAAGGCTCTGTCTAGGACACCCATCCGATACGAGTCGCAGAATTGCAGATCCTTGTTCAGGAAGGTATTTACGAAAAATTAAACCCGTTTTCAGCCATTACACTTTTTATTAAACTTCGGTGGTAAATTTGACCTGTAAAGTGCGTTCTGCCTGGGACACCATCGATACGAGTCTGCAGAATTGCAGATCCTTGTTCAGGAAGATATTTACGAAAAATTGAGTCCGGTTCCAGCCATTACACTTTTTATTAACAAATCACCCCTGGGCTCTTGGTCTATTAGAGTTCAAAGGAATCCGTAAATTATTTATAGTTTATAACTATAGTTATAGTTTTTATAGTTAGCTTTTATAGGTTTACTTGTTTTCGTAACATTTTACGTGGCGATCGTGAGAAAAAGACGCGACGCGAACGGGATTTATCGCGAATTTCTTTAAAAATTATTTGATCTGACGTGATTTATATTGTTCAATGAACAAAAGTAAGATAAGCCGAAGATTATGTGTTTTTTTTTCTTAATTTAAAGTATATTTTCAGAAAAATTTGGATAGAAGTAGTACAAAATGAGTGACATTTTCTCAGATCCTGCTCTTAGACTATAAGCAAGAATGCGAGCTATTGAAAGAAAATTGGCCTGTTTGCTACCTGTTGATTACCTTTGTGTATAATTTTGTCAACACTTTTAGCTTTGTCGTTTAATGGGTGTTTTGCCTGTAACCATCACTGAAAGTGGTTTCAAGTTTTCTATGTATTGGTGTATTACGCCGTGTCACTCTCGAGTGCCATATGCTTGTCATGTTTAGACGTGTTGATCGGCTCAACAAAAACATTTCGTTTGGGATCAATAACAGCTTCGACGGTTTCATTCCTAGACATCACTGTATTCGTATTGGCTACAATTGGTTTGTGCATCGCCAGTGTAATCAGCTCGCTAGGTATAAGTAAGTTTACAGATAATGTGAAGCATTACGATGACTTCATAGATATGCTGTGTATTCAAACGAATTCAAATCATTTTGAGCAGAACAAAAGTAAATATGATCAGAGGATACTGTCATGTATTGTTGGTCTTATACCTTTATCAGGTTAGTTCTTATATTAATATTATTTAAAATTTCCTAATGGCTCTCGCCTCACTACTTACTATTACGCATTTTTATACCGATTTTCCTTAGAAAATTATGCTCATAATGTTTTTCAGACAATGGAAATGGAGTAGGGGTTCACTAAGCCTCTTAACTTCATATATAAGTGGGCTACTTACTAGGGCAGAGGTCTCCAAGTAAGGGGTCCCCGTACCCCTGGGTACACGTACGCTACACGTATTCGCTACGCTCATCCTCCCTGCTTTGGACTCGCTTAGCTCGTCCTCAGAAATACATTTCGCCAGCAGACTCGCTTCGCTCGTTTTCACATAGTAAATGCATCCGTATCATTCTCACCGGTCACCCATACAGCACTGAACACGCTCAATGCTCCTAAATTTTTATGATCCAACAAAAATTATAGATCTAGTTGTACTGAAACGAAACTTTTTTTTATAACATATTTTATTGATCAATAGAACAATTATGATTGTTACATGTAATAGAGTTAAATAGTTTAAAAGCTGAGTGTGGAACCACGAACCACTCAACCAGGAATACAGAAAGTTAAATAAACCCAAACTTCAAACTTACCTAGACAATTATTTAGAATTATTGTTTTATTAGTGATTACCTTTTTGTTTATATATAGTAAAAATGCTTTCAGTATCAGAGTACTCAATAACTATAAATAATTAAATTAGAGCAATTAAGGGGGGGGGTACTACATAAAGGAGTACTCAAACAACAAGAATTTGGAGATCCCTATACTAGGGTATAAACAAGTGGTTTCCTGCACATTATTTGTTCTTTGATTTGTATTTTTAACGTTTTACTATAAACAGTATAGTAATTTTGTACTGCTTGTTTGATTATATTTATAAGCGAAGGTGGTCAGTAAATTATCACTCACTTTAGTGAGTGATAATTTAAGCGTGTTTTGTTATAACCTTCTCTAGCAATAAACAATGGGAAACCATTGAGAGGTAAGTTTGCCTCTAAAATTTAAGACCTGCGCTGTTATAAGAATTGTAAGCATGTGCAGATGGTTTTTGACGTGTGTTTTCGTGTTGAATTCTCTCTATTTTTTTTTTTTTGGTTTTCGATGGGGTCACTTTTTTGTCTGGCAAATCGACTTAGTGCGTCATCCCCTTTATTCAAGATCCTTGATATATTAGGGTTTCTCAATAAATATAATCTATTAATGTTATTTTTATTAAGCTTTCATGTTAAGCCCAGGAGCTAGTAAGTATTACTAGCTGGCCACGTCTCAACTTTTAAAGACAATTTAATACTTAAAACTAAATGGTAAGGAGAAAAATGCAGAAAAAGACAAAATAAAATTAAGTGTTTACTCGCCATAAAAAAATAATCATAACAGCCAAAATAAATGTAAGAAAAATTAAGAAATGTCACAGAAAACAATTTGAACTTGAGAAATAACTTTGGTTAAAAAGAAGAGTGATTTTAAAGTTAAGAAAAAGAGATATTTAAAAAGTAATAAAGAGATTTGTAACTTAATTAAGTTACAAAAAAATAAGTAAGATCCAAAGTTGTTTCTCAAGGTAATGAAAAGGTTATATAAGGGTTTGTAACAAATTTCATAAAAAAGAATTAAAGGTAAACTAAAAGAAGGCAAAAAGAAAATGGTTAGCCTCAAAAAAAAAGGTAATATTAATTTCTCAAAAATAACAGTAATTTAAATTTAAGGAACAATATTTTATTAAAAGAATGTGTTATAAGCCTCATAAATAATAATTTATAATAAAAATGAGAAAACAATATAAAAAAACCTAATAAGAAATATCTAGAAGTGGGGGGGAGGGGCTCTTTAAGGTTCAAAATTAAAATTAAATTGAAAGAATATTAAATATTACAAGATTTTTTTTTTGTTGATCAATCAGAGATTTCCTGGTTTTAGAAAAGATGAAGTTTTATATTTGAGAATATGAAGGTAAGAGATGATAAATTAATTGTAAAGTTCAAAAGAAAGCTGCCAAAGATTGGTAGAGATGAGTCAGCTCAAATATTGAAACGATCTTACTTGGAATAAAAAGGTAATCCAATAAAAATAAGTCCTGATATTGTTTTTTAAGATACGGTTCCAATAAAAGATGATGATAGAAAGAGATGAAAGATGGTTGAGGTGTGAACATTATTGGTGAAAGATAATATTAAAAGTCCATAGAGATGATTTAAAGATGGTGGAGAATGCTGGCCCAAAACAAGGGGGCATTTACACATAGTGCACTAAAACTATAATTTTAACTGCATAAAGATTCTAGTACGTTAATGTAACAAAAAATAAGTTGTGAATTTTAAACACATTGAATAAGTACTAGTAACTAGGAGGGACTTCAAGTTAAAGTTGAATAAAAGTTATAAATAAATAAAGTTATAAAAGGTTACGAAATTATAAAAGTTATAAAAGGAAATGATATAATATGAACTGTCACTAGGAGTGTGCATTGGCAACTAACTAAATCACAAGCCTAGACAAGCTAGACAGGTGATCAAGGAAAGGGTAAGGAAAGATAAGATGAGATGGATTAGTAAAGGTTTAACTACAGGGAAAATAGAAAGAGATAGATATAATAATGGATAGTGAAAACAAAGGTTAGAAGATAATTAATTATAGAAAATAAAGTAAACATAAGGATAGATAGAGTGTAGTAGAAAAGATAAATAAATAATAAACTCTGACCCCCCAGAATTTAAAAGAAATGATAATAATAAAGAGTTTAAAAGGATATATATGTACTTCTATAAAATATTAAAAGAAAATATTCTTAAACAAAATAAATATCTGAAAATAGGTGAAATTGTATATAAAGCCTAAACATTCATTTGAAATCTATTTGATTTGCCAGGGTATGCACTAAAATGAAAACACTATCTTCATTCTAGGATATGAATTCGTTTGCTGGTCAGAGATAGTGACGAGATCAGTGTTTACTCGACTTCCTCTTTATCTTCCATATTTCACCGTAGCATCTTCCCTGGCTCTATATGTTGATATTATATTCAAATTATCTGATAGATTCCATCATTTAAATAGTATAGCTAACAGTTCCTTATACAGGGAATATCAAGTCAAATTAAAAACAGTCATCATGGAACAAGGTATGGTCAGGTCAGAGCTTCTATTTTACTTTTCCTCATTTATACCCTAGGTATGTAGGAAAGTATTGTGTTTGCGAAAAATCCGAAACCGGGATGGAACTGGAACTATCCGTTTCAGGTGTTTTAGAGGCCTCCTGAGTGGTTTTCACAAAGTTATCTGTCTGTATGTGTGTGTGTGTGTCTGTTATCATTGTAGCGCCCAGTGTATTTATGCTAGAGAGTTGAAATTTTGTACAAAAATCAGTCTACCGCTGTAGTTGTGCTATTCGGAAAATATTTTTTTATAATGCCATTAACCCGTAATAATGACTTAACAATGATTTCAAAAAAATCAAAAACGCGGAAAAATGATGGGATCGGATTGAGATTGGGCGCGCATGTGGCTGTGTATATGACTAATATATGTGCCAAGTTTCATCACATTTGTATACGTTTTTTTTTTTTTAAATTGTAAAGAATGGGAAAATAATTTAATTGAGTTGAAATTTGGTACAAATATATCCCTTGACGTAATAAATAAGTGTACTGAGTTTCGTTATAATACAACAAATGTATCTGTATCTATTATTTTGGTTGGATATTGGATCATAAAAATTAAGGAGCATTGAGCGTGGTCAGTGCTGTATGGGTGACCTCAGAGAATGATACGGATGCATTTACTAAGCGAGTCCAAAGATATGTTGCAGTAAAGGTTTGCCGAATGTTTGAGAGGATGAGCGTAGCGAATGCGATGTAATGAGGAAAATTTCCGAGGTACCCCGTACCCCGATGTGTTTATTTTAGCATTTATATTTTAGAGTACAAGGGAAGGGGTGCAAATGTTTCCTTATTTACTCTATCTGGCGTGCCAAGCCATTCGCCTATTCGATAATCAAATCACAGTTTTCTCATTTAGCAAAGTTTAAAAAAAAAACAAATAAAATCAAAGGTTAAAACTTTTTAATTTAAGAATTTTGGCGCTGAATCGAATATTTATAATAGTCGTATCGACTCTGGATTTGTTAATTCGACCATTTTTAATGAGACAAATGTATAAAAATCGAGATAAATAACCAGGAAACTTATAATGTGGTCTGTGAAGATCAAATTTCGAGCAGAGTGTCGTCTTCATGTTTTTTGAGGCTTTGAGTTGTATGACGATTCGGGGTTGAAACGAGCACTCAAAGTACTTATAGCCAGTGGACCGTGGACCCGGGTTAAAATCTTAATAAGGCCCGAAAGCTGGTCGATTTTCTTCGACCAGCTTGTATACAGGAAACAATAATATTAACAACACCAACTTCGTCTTTCCACCAATAAGCTTTTATTACTCTGAGCAGAGCCGGCTTCGACTATAATACCATCTACAGTGCGATTGAGATGTTGTCTTTCAATTCTTGGAGTCTGACCCAAGAATTGAAAGATAACCGGCTTTCGGCATTATAGCCGAAGCCGGCTCTGCCTCAGAGTAAATAAAGCTTATTGGTGGAAAGACGAAGTCGGTGTTGTTAATATTGTAGATCATTCCACGGCGCTCAATCTCCCTCTGTAGCCGCGGTCGTATAGTACTGGACTTCGGCACCGGAGGTCCGGGGTTCACAACCCGGGCTATGCTCTCAGTTTTAATGGATAGAATTTAATGAAAAAAGATTTTGCCAACTTTAGCTTTACTTTGAGAACAGTAGATGTGACCCACCCGAGGTTGTTGCCGCAGGGCAAATACCCTGAAGGGCCGAAAGGCCCTAAAAAGGGCATTATTATTATTATTCCACGGCACTCACTGAAGTTAAGAAACAATAAGTTTCCAGTATATTCTTTATAATCAGAGCATGAAGCATGCTAATGATTATGTGCAAAAAATAGCATTATCAATGTGGCAATGCTGATTTTGGAATGATGACTATAGATTTGTATGATCTATGATGGGATAAATCCTATAAAATCGAATAACAATACTTGGCACTACTGCACAGATTATAAAGAATACGCCATAAACTTAAGCAAGAAATGGATTAAAGACCAAGACACACATTTTAAAGAAATTTCGCCCGGTTTGCGGACCTCCTCACCAGAATTCTCATTTATTTCCTAATATACATTTTTTAACTATTTAAAATATTTACATTTCTTTTAAAAATTTTAGATCAAAATAAAAGTATAAAAATCAGAGGAGATGACTTAGTTAAAGGACATCTGCTTTTGAACACTCTGAGCCAAGAGGCGTGTTTCTTGCTTCGTCATCACGCTCTGAGCGTTCTATTGTTTAACGTAACGAGAACAGTGTTTACACCTTATTATGCAGTTTACTACTGGTTAGTAGAACCGGTAGCGACACAGGCTCCGTTAGTATATGCTCACGAAACATGGTCCTGCGTTCATTTAGCTCATGTTGTTATATTAGCATACGCTGTTACTTCAACTAGAACCCAGGTAAACAATTAGCTACCGAATGTGTAATTTTTCCATGATTGTAATGTAGCTATTTCTTGTTTTCACTTTGGAAGTAAAACTTCATCCTCGATTCTAGATTGAATTCTCAACTAAATGCTGTCAAATATGTAACTATAAAGTAAAGTAATTAAACTAAGGAGAACAGTTAGGAAACAGATGCAATTTCTGTCAGACCTTGCATATAGTTCAAATTTTGTCCAACAAGGAGTTGGTTCAATATTTTCTATAGGCGCAGCCATATTTTTTTACCCTTGTTAGTCTAAACTAACTATTTACGGCTCTGTGTAAACTCGTTGAAACCTCCTTTTAGAGTGGGTTGAGGTTATAATAAATCAACAAGGTTGTATTTACCGCAAGTTGAAGAAGCAATCAGCTACTGTCGATACTTACTGTTGAATATGAATATCCCTGGACCGGTTTCGGCATAACGCCATCATCAGCAGGTGGGGCAACACTCTAGCTCTCAACTAATAAAGTTATATCAGTGATTAATTTTATTAGTTGAGAGCTCGAGTGTTGCCCCACCTGCTGATGTTGGCGTTATGCTGAAACCGGTCCAGGGATATTCATATCCAACAGCAAGTATCGACGGTAGCTGATTCTTCGATTATAATAAATCGATTGTTCTTGGCTTCCAACATCCAAGAACAATCACCAACAACAAGTTGATGAACAATCCAAGTTGTTCATTCACTTTTTTGTGTTTTGAGTTGTATTTTAAAAGTTCTACTATATAAGTAACTGTAATTTTGTTGAGTAAAATGGAAATAGTAACATGACCATGTTCGATTATAAATACAATCAGTACAAAATTACAGTCAATTACTTAGTAGAACGTTTAAACTCAAAACACAAACAATGCGCGGGAAACCAAAATCAATTGATTTATTATAACCTTAACTTACTCTTAAAGTTTCAATGAGGTTTCACAGAGCCCCTGAGCCTAAAAAGATGTTTTAGGCTTCTCAATGTATTGAGATAGGCTATGCTCCCTCTAGGAATATATCTCTATGCAGGTTAGTATAATAGTTGGTAAACACCAACAACACTGGAATAATGCTCCTGGTTTGAGGCACAGGAAACTCATGTTGAGAGGTCCTCAAGCCAAACTGACAGATGCTCTTCTAAAGCTAAATAAGAAAAACTTGAGTATAGTGACGGGCTTAATAACTGGTCATTGTCACTTACGCAAACATATGCATACCATCGGCATATTTCAAGAAGAGCCTGTCTGTAGACTCTGTGGCCAATGCCCTGAAACATCATCACACATCATCTTTGAATGCGAAGCTCTAGCATACAAGAGATTTCTGTTGTTTGGAGAAGCCACACTAAGCAGAATTGAAAACCCAGATGCCAATTTAGTACACAAACTTTTAGAAATAATAAAAAAGGAAAGGATCTCCTATAAGCTTAAGAACACGAGGGTACTTGTACAAAAGACTCAAAGTCGCAGTGCATAAGGTTTTACACCTACCCTCACAGTTAATAATAATAATAATAATAGTATAATAGTTTCCCAACTTGGTTTACAAAAGCTTCTAATGTCAAACTAAAGTTCTCTATTTGGAAAAAAATGTCCTAGTTTAAATTCTAATTCTAAGAAGATTTGTTTAATTATTTGTTATTTTTGCAAGGAATAAAACTTCTATTTTTTAGAGTGAAGAATTACAGAAAATATTTTGTAAATACATAAAAAACTGATTCTGACACTCAAGCATGAGAAATATGGTAAATTGTTATTTTGCTATTCAACAGTTTTGCTAAAACATAGCCATAGGTTAGACATTCAGGTTGTCAAATCAAACTAGTAAGTGATGAAAATAATTAAGTTGGGTAAATAGTCAAATTATATGGAAAGTTGATATTTACGTAATTAAGGATGGAACAAATTTTTACGGCTAAATTTTCCTCTTAAGATAGAGCTGAAGTGAAGAAGGAAACATTATATTAGCTCCCGAAGCCGTCAGACTTAGAAAATAAACTAGTTAGGAGGATATACAATTATAAATTGAAGTTTTATAATAGACGTCGACGAGTCTATTTATTTTCTTTTATGATCTATAATTTTATAATTGTGATGTCAATAATCTACATTAGGGTAGCAGAAATGTTTGTTTTTATTGGCTTGACTGTAAATGTTATTCTATCTGCTTAGGGACTTTTGCACAACTGCAGTACTTTTGCTATGGCACAAAAAACTTCAAGTGC
>JACMZG010001915.1:8722-53435 GCA_018340805.1 Microvelia longipes
CCTTTTATCGTCAATGGCAAGATAATCCTGCAAAACTTGCAAAGAGAGACCAGCGACAGTAAATGGGATTGGGACGATCCAATACCTGATGACGTAGTTCCAAAATGGGAAGATGGTTATCAGACCTTAAACAAATATCTGATGCCGAGATTACTGTCCCACGATGCTATAAACCTCCAAATATGCATACCTTGGAAGCAATAGAATTGCATCACTTTTCAGATGCATCGTCCTACGGTTATGGTCATGTTTCGTACTTACGGTTCCTGTATGATAACGGAAAGGTCCACTGCAGCTTTCTATTTGGAAAAGCCCGAGTTAGACCTATGAAGGAAATCACAATTCCTCGTTTGGAATTGACCGCTGCCGCCTCCGTTGCTCAAGCTAGTAGCATGATTAAAAAGGAATTAGATTACCAAGTTCAGCGATATTTTTGGACTGATAGTCGCGTGGTTCTTGGGTACATCAAAAATGTTAAAAAGAGATTTCAAATATTTGTTGCTAATAAAATACAAACAATCCACGATTGTTCGAAAACCGGAGATGTGGTATTATGTTTCTACAAAGGAAAATGCTGCAGACATCGCTTCACGAGGACTATCAGTCCATGAATTGAAAAATTCTCGATGGCTTACAGGACCTGAATTTCTATGGCGACTTGACCTGCCTTGTCGAAATGAAAATTTTCCTTTATCTTCCGATGATCCAGAGATTAAAAATGAATCAAAGGTTCGAGCGGTTAGGAGTAAAACTAATTTTGATATATGCTCTCATTTTGACACCTTTTCAAAATGGTCTAGTTTACGAAGAGGAGTGGCGGGCGCCATTCGACTTACTGAGATGTTGAGAAGAAGGAAACACTCAGAAGACTGTAGGGATATTGTACTACGAGACAATCCCTTCACTCCAACGGAACTAGAAGCAGCCGAGAAAATAATTTTAAAACGATATCAGGAAAAGGAGTTCTCTGAAGAGATTGAAGAATTAAAGAAAGGCGCCACTTCAGTTAATAAGTCATCACGATTGCTGACATTAAATCCGATTCGAGGAGACGATGAACTGTTGCGAGTCGGGGGCAGGATAAAACGGTCATTGCTTTCTTCCGAACAGATACATCCAATAATAATACCCAAATCGTCACAATTAGGTACCATGATTGCTCGCCATTGTCACGGACTTGTTCATCATCAAGGTCGTGGGCTAACTCTAAATGAAATACGAAGTCAAGGGTTTTGGATAATTGGAGCATCTAACTTAGTATCTCAAATCATACGATCCTGTGTAGAATGTCGGAAAATGAGAGGCAGTTTTTCAGGAACAGAAGATGTCGGATCTTCCTTTGGATAGAATCACCCCAGCGCCACCTTTCTCCTATTCCGGAGCTGATGTTTTCGGTCCATTCTATGTAAAACAGGGTCGAAGTCAGGTGAAACGCTATGGCATTATATACACCTGTCTTGTCAGTCGAGCTGTACACGTCGATACCATCGATTCATTGGATACAAGTTCGTTTTTAAACAGTCTACGAAGATTCCTTTGTCGCCGCGGTAATATTCGACTCCTCAGAACAGATCTAGGAACGAATTTTGTCGGAGGCAAGGAAGAACTGCTAAAAGCCTCCAATGAAATTGACCACTCCGAGATATCTAGATTTCTAGCCGGAAGAAGTTGCTCCTTTGAATTTAAACTAAACACTGCCAAAGCCAGTCACATGCACGGCGCCGTCGAAAGACTTGTTGGGTCCGTTAGGAGAATATTAGACCATCTCTTACGGGGTCATCGAGGACTAGTAACTGAAGACGAGTTACGCACCCTTCTCACTGAATGTGAAGCTACAATCAACAGCAGACCGCTTACTGTGCAGAATCTAAACGACCCTTTGTCACTTCCACCTCTTACACCTAATCATCTCCTACTTTTAAAATCACCAGTCACCCCTCCACCAGGTGTTTTTGAAGAAGAAGATCTCTACAGCAGGAAACGCTGGCGGCGGGTACAGCAGCTGGCTCAAGAATTTTGGACCAGGTGGAAAACAGAATATCTTTCGATATTACAACAAAGAACCAAATGGACTTCTCCGAAGAGGAATTTGCAAATTGGAGATGTTGTCATCTGTCGGGACAACAACCAACCGAGAAACCAGTGGCCTATCGCACTGGTGGTCCAAGCTACTCCCAGCGAAGATGGGTTGGTAAGAAGAGTAAGTCTGAGATTTCCCAAAGGAAATATACTTGAAAGACCGGTTATTAGCGTCGTCTTGCTAGTTCCTGTCCAGGACGTATAGTTCAGTCTTTAAGCCTGAACTGGCGGGGAGTGTCGCGGCCGCCGCTAGTTTTATTTTAATCTAAATTTGTTTTGTTTTATAATTTTGGACAACACTGTCAGAAAAGAAAATGTTTGACGTATTTATTCTAGTTTTTGGATTCGTTTTCAAGATTCATTAGTTTAGACGGTAAAATATTCTTTTACGGGTTCTAACGGGTTTTACGGGTTCTTGTACGATTATTGTTCGCGAAAACGGGACGCTGTATGTTAAATTTGTTCCTTCTTTGTATCAATACTTATACCAATAAAACTCTGTAAAAGTTAAAGCTGTCTGACTTTAAATTTGTGTAGCTAGAATGAATTCCGTGACGATTGTTGCGCGATTGCCGGCACACATCCTTTAAACATTAATAAATTTCTTTTTAATATTAATGATAAAAAATCGGGTACGGGGTACCCCGGAACCTTTCCTCATCTCATCGGATTCGCCACGCTCATCCTACCTGATTCGGACTCGCTTCGCAGAATATACAATTCGCCAAATTTGAACTGCAGCGTGTCCTCGTACTCGCTTTATTCGTCCTTAGATAGTAAATTCATCCGTTACATTCTCAGCGGTCACCCATACAGAACTGACCACTCTCAATGCTGCTTAACTTTTATGACCCAACAAAAACCATTGTTATACTTGTTGTATTAAAACGAAACTTATTGTACTTCTTTACTATGTAAGGTACCAAATTTCAACTCAATTTGTTTTCCGATTGTTTATAATTTTTTAAAAAACGTAGACAAGTCATTTAATAAAAATTGAACTAATGCTGATAATAAGATGAAACTTGGCGCATATGTTAATCTTATCTATAGCTACATACGTCTTATCAATTCGATCGCATAATTTTTCCGCGTTTTATGATTTTTTAAATGAGAGAAAGTAAAAATTCAAACTCCTGGTCATGCGCCATTTCTATTTCATCAATACGCTGTAATATAAAATAAAGATGTATGAAGTTAGTTTAGTACACTGTGTTTTTCAATGTATAAATATTTGTTTATTAGCAAATTCTAGTGGTTAGTTTTCCTTGAGATCCTACTACACTCAACTTATAAGAATCAGAGGCGTAACTTGTTGGAGAAACCAATAAATGTCGAACCATAAAAAAGGTTAGTTTTGTTTAATGTTTAGCCACAGAATGGTCCATGATGGAGCACAAATTAAACTATGGATACAAATACAATTATCTCGCATAGTGAACCTCAAGATATGTCTTGTCTTTGAATTGTTATCTTTGATTGTTAGAGACTACACCACTCGAGAGAGAAAAGGACAAAAATAAATACATGTCTAATAATTAACCTTCATTAAGTTATGGTGGTTATTAGAGTATTCACTACTATCTCAGAGCCATATCAAAAGTTATTAAAGAATTACCCTATTTTTATTTTAAAATGTAGGCGTCAGATATACAAAAAAATGTCATAGAGGATAAGCATAAAAGATGTTTCATTATAATTTAATCACGAAAAACTACAAAAAGCTGCTCAGGTCAAAACAGCAGAGAAAGATACAAAGTCTCCTTGGTGAGTACACAAGAACAACACCTTGGTAATTTCTTAGGTTTGTTTCATTTCATTAGGTTTTGTTGACACATCAATTAAACATTTTATTGGCGCTTATGTGCTTTTTTCTTTCACTTGCTGGACATTTATGTTAACTTTCTACATTTTGTAGGACTTGGTACTTAAAAATTGAACGATGAAAACCTCGAATAATAGTTTACATAAATTTAAGTGAGGCACTCATGAGTCATGAATTATATTGTCATTCACATACTGACAGACTAATAGACTTTAAAGATAGATTAGGAAAATTCAATGAGATAAAAAATTAATAAAAATAAAATTACTTAATAAGGCTGAAATCGTAAAATTAACTAATAAAAAAAAGGTAATTTTCATAAACTACTATTATTAACAGTGAAATAATCTAAAAAAAATCACTGCTTTTTTTAAGGGTAGGTAAATGATTAGATGCGTGACGGCACCAAAAGCTGGCAGAAGGCAGGGGGAAGGGCCGGAAATATAATGTTATATTAAAGGGTGAGCATATAGCGTAGGCGCGTGCCAGCAACACCTGCCGTCGAAATCAGAGTAACCGTCAGGTGACCGACTCTGAAATATTAACCAAAACTAAATAGGATAATCAAATTACACTGATTTCGGCAGTAAAATAAAAGCGGCTTGTATCCCATTTCAAAAGGTGACCAAGGAAATGAGGACACACTATGAGTAGGAAGAATATTTTAAGCATTATTCCGATAAAACATCAAATTTATTATTTAGTTAATATTCCTCGTAAGATATAAGATATTATATCTACTTACTGCTGCAAAAATACTTATTACTGAACTGTTTTTAAGCTACAAAATGACATTTTACCAACACTGTCGACAGGATATTTAAAAACAGTATGGGCAATTGGCTAGGTAATACTCTACCTCCTAGGGAGTTATGGTACATTTAAATATATTTGTAAAATTAAATGAGGTGAGGTTATTTGTTGCAGGTTATTAAGTTAACTTCGGTCTTTATCGTCTTGTAAACATAATTATTGTTTATAATAATATTTTCAACATATTATAACTTAAAATACGATATACTATCAACTATAAAACATTTTTATAAAATAACTAATAAATATAATTTTACATAAAATATTGGCAACACTGATATTAATTGTTTTTTTCATAGAGGTATACATATATTAGAGGGGGCAAAGCCTATCTCAATACTTTTTTTGATACTTTGTTATATACTTTGTGTTTTGATTTGTATTTTTAACATTTTCCTATATAAGTTATTGTAATTTTGTACAATTATTTGATTTTATTTATAATCGAAGGAAGTCAGGTTACTTTTTCGATGTTTCACAATTAAACCTATAGGTCAAGTAATAATATCTCTATGGTTTTTTTAAATTTATACTGGCTGTTTATGAATCGTCAGATTTTATTGTTTGTTTTGTCACTTATTTCATTATTTATTAATTTATTATGTTGAAATAAAGTCACAAAAGTAAAACTTTGTAAAAAATTACTAAAACTGTAAACAAGAGAATACTAATTTTGCAATAAAATGTAATGAACTAGAATATTAGTGAAAAAAGTAACAGAAATATTGTTAGGATTAACAAATTAAAATACCAACACTACCTGACATTGTGAGAGTTGCAACAACTTTGAAGCAATATTTGATGCCTCTCAAATATCATACAAGTATTTAAAAACCCTTTTCTACTTGTTTATTTATTTAGGTCATACGTTTCTTGCCTTAATTTATTGTAATCTTAATTTTTTGCTGTAAGCGATACAAAATACTGTAACATATAACATTATAGAATGATCTTTTTATACTCCTTTTTCAGCCGTAAGTAGATTAAATAATATATGCTACTATGTATAAAAAGAAAAAATTGCTGACTCATGTCTGCAATTACCTGCATAATTTATAAAACTCGTCAGCAAAATTCTATTTTGCTGCCTAGTAGAATAACATACTAATGTTAAATACATAAAGAGAAGCTATAAACAGGGTGTTCCATATAAAGTGTCCACCAAAGAAGAAGGTGATAGTCCTCCTCAAAGGGAACAAAAATTGTTTCATAATATAAACCCCGATCTCCAACCGTTTTTCCACAAGGTTCAATTTAATATTTTTAAAAAAGTTTTAATTGACATCATAAAATTGTTAATAGCGTTTAAACTACTCAAGCTAGAAAGGTAAAATTGGTCTCGTTGGAAAGCTTAGTAAATTTCTTAAAGGACGATTGATTAACTTTGTCATATATTTTGAAATTACTGCCCTAAAATTTGCATGAAAAATGAGTTTTTGCAAAACTGAATTTTATGGAATTTTTATAGTAAGGCTTTAGAGGAAGTAAAAGATGAGCACAAGTTTAGCCAAGAACGGAAAAAACTTCTTTTATGCTTGCCTTTTAATAAAATCCTAATATTTTTATACATTCAATAGTCAAAAGTTTATTCATTTTATTCCTAAATATCAATAAGAATCTAAAGATCTTTCTATCGATACTGCTAAAAATTAGTGGCTTATTCGACATTATAGCTGCCAACTTTAACAATATTAATAGGACTGTATATGCAGTTTTCTGTTATGTAAGGACGGATCGACATACAGTATATAATCCAAACTTATATGCTGAACAAATAAACTCACAACTCCAAAATTAATTTATTACTTTTGTAATATTAATTTAATAAAACAATAGTTTTCAAACAATAGAGATCTATAACCTGAATTTCATAGGTTCCATGCAGAACAGAAACCGTTCCCGTAGAGAAGTAGTAAAGAAAAATTTTATGTTTCTTAATTTCAACATAACAATTTACAACTAAAACTATAAAACTCGTGTCTGATAAACATTTCCAGAGGTAAATGACAGCAAAAATACTTTCTTTTAAGTATAGCAATAAGAAACAAAAGAATAATTGCACGTTAATAAATTAAAAGATCGTTAAAATAAATGCCATCTAGCGGGGTTATAGAGGAAACATTTTCATGTGAGTGGAAAAAACTTGTTACTTGTCGGGGGAATATCGAAGGCCACTGGGATTTTTATTCAACCAAACAAGTTCTCACGCTAAGAACTCCTTAAAATTGTACTTTTGACATCGTTCGCCAAAGTTGTTTTAAGCGTTCGAGTGTTGATATGTTCGAGTATTTGCATCACATATCTTTCATTTATTAGGTATTTGTACAGAATAAATGTAAAAAGAAACTAGTTTACTTGTTTCAGTTATAGTGTCAACTTAACTTATAAAACTCATAACGAATGTAAGTAACACAAGCTTTATAATAAATTTAAGTTATAAAAAGATAAATTTTATCTCAATTTTTCTCTCTCAGAGAGGAAACACAATAAATTTGCTTTAGCTAAATGATAGTGACAACTCTACAGTACTGCAGTTCCAATTTAAAAAATTAAAAATAAGCGCTTCAGGCTCTGACCTCATTGCTTCGTAGGTTGGAACCTTCACAGGCCACAAGGCCGAATCAAGGGAATATTTATTAGACCCCTTGGCAGCCCCCTTGCCTTTTAGGTCCACTTCGAGGGCATACGAGTCTTGTCGTGGCCTCTTCAGAGATACTAATTATACTCCCAGATATATTTTTAGGTCAGAATTGAATCCCATGTGAACATTAAAGTAATACACGAAGACATATATACAAAAAAACAATAAATAAATAATTATATATATATATATTATTTAATATATATATATATATATATATATAATATATATATATATATATATATATATATATATATATTATATATTATAATATATAATATATATATAGACAACCCCTTTGACCCCCCTACCTCTCTTCTTGAATAAACCCAATTTCATTAGCTTATTTTGCTTTGGAAAGCCGCTAAAAATATTTGTTTTGTTTCTAGGTACCAAATTGTTTTGGAGGTTTTGGTGGCTCAATTAACATTCTACAACTAAAGAGGTGACGGAAGCTAATTAAAATTACACTTCTAATTGGTTTGTAAAGATTATCATTAGAACTGCAAATGTCAGTGAATGAAAAATATTGTGTTGAATAATAATAATATAATTATACGAGTGGAAAAAGTGAAATATATTGTACCTTACAACAATGCTACACCAATCGCAATCTCAAAAAAGTTTAGACAAAGAAGAAAATTCAACATTATCAGATTCAGCAGAAAGTGATGAAGGAAACTTATTTGATTCCGCACAAGACTTCGTATACAGCGATGATAAAATTTACGAAGAAGAGATGAATGGACTGCTTTTAGCCGCATTAAATGGAGATGTTAACACTGTTACTTGTTATTTTAAGCAGTCTGATAACCATAATAAAGCTGATGTTGGCTCTTTGACTCGTGATGGGAAAACAGCATTGCATTTAGCAGCTCAAAATGGTCATAGCCAAGTATGTGAAATTTTAGTTATAAATAAATTTGATTTGGAATCTAGGGACAGCGGTGGTTTTACACCCTTACATTTAGCATGTCGAGAAGGACATGATGAAACAGTAAAGATTTTTCTACGTTATAATGCTTCACTTGATACCAGAACAAAGTCTGGTTTAACTCCATTGGCTTTAGCTTCGCTTGGAGGTTACGATCAAATAGTGTATGATTTATTTAACGCTGGTGCGGATTTAAACGTAAGAGACTATGAAGGAAGAACGTTATTAAATTTAGCATCTACTAATGGTCACATAAATGTTGTAAACAAACTGCTATCAACGAAGCCGGACGTAAACATCGAAGACAACAATGGTTTCACTGCACTTCACTCAGCTGCTGCTCGAGGCAATACTCTCGTAGTTCAGGCGTTGTTAAACTACCAGGATAATATTAAAAATGTTAAAAATAAGAACGGAGATACAGCCTTAAATATAGCTTCATACAGGGGTCATTTATCAGTCGTAATTAAACTTTTGGGTTCAGACGCTGATATGTACATATCTGACTACAACGGATCGACACCTTTACATAATGCTTCCGTCCTTGGACATGCTGATTGTATTGAAATTTTATTGACACACTTAAAATTTGTAGCTAGTCAAGAAAAAAGACTGTCATTTATAAATGCTAAAAATAATTATGGCAGAACTGCATTAAGAATAGCATCCTTTAATGGCCATAATAATATTGTGCAAAAACTATTATCCGCTGGTGCTGATGTCAATATACCTGATAATAACGGCTTTACAGCACTTCACGGAGCTGCGAAACAAGGAAAATTAGCCGTAGTTCAATCCTTAATTAACAGCAATAATCTATTAATCGATATTAAAAACGGAGTGGGCAGCACAGCTTTAATTATTGCTTCATATAGAGGACAATATGAGGTCGTTTCCAGGCTACTATGTGCAGGTGCTGATGCTAGTATTACGAATAATTACGGAGCAAGTCCTCTTCAATCAGCAGCAGAAAGGGGTCGAGTTGATGTCGTTCAAATTTTGCTCCTTCACAACAAAAGTATTATAAATTCTGTTAACATGTACGGTGAAACTCCTTTACATAGAGCTGCCATCAATGGCCATCATCAGGTTGTTTCTAAGCTTTTAAACGCCGGAGCTGACGCTAATATTAAAAATAATTACGAAAATACAGCCTTGCATAATGCTTCATTGAAAGGACATACAGAAGTCGTCCACATACTACTCGAAAATAAAACTATTCTTTTAGATTCAATAAATGTACATCGTGAAACTGCATTAAATTATGCTTGCCTGAAAGGTCATTCTGAAATTGCCTTATTACTTTTATCAAAGGGGGCAGATGCTAACATAACTGATTATTTTGGTTCATCACCGCTACACAATGCTTCTGAAAATGGTCACCTGAGTGTGGTAGAAGTGTTGCTAAAAAACAATGCAGATATTAACATGAAAAATACCAAAGGGGAGACAGCATTAAATAAAGCGTCATCTAAAGGCCATTACGACATTATCATGAAACTCGTCACCTATGGAGCCGATACCAACATTGCAGACAACTATGGTTTCACGCCTCTACACTACGCATCACAAACTGGTCGCCCTGATGTTGTAGATTTATTAATTAAATTTGGTGCTAATAAAAAATTAAAGAATAAATATAGGAAAAAAGCAGCTGATTTGGCAACGGGATTATACTCAAACGTATGTATGATTAAATCAATTTTAAACACTAAATTGTGAAATACTGTTGTATTGATGAGGAATGAAAAGGAAAGGCTTATTTAATTAATTAAAATTAATAAGGGAGATTTAATTAAAAAAAAGCAAAGAACGTAACTAGGATATGTCTAGTCAATTATTCTTAGTTTCTTGATACATTTTGATGATTCTATACAAAATATTTAAGTGTTACAGAATCGTGTTACTAAAACCGAGAGTTCAGTTCTAAAGGTCACTCCGAGCCGCCGCGAGTCTTATTCTTTTTTCTAATATACCTAGTCAAAGTTAAATAAATTCTCATAAAAACTATAACCACATATCCGCATATTATTTTGTTTGAACGTTTTTTATTTCATTGCTCAAATTGTAAATACCACAATATTTTGTTAAAAAAATAAAAAATAATTAAAGGTTATTATAATCAAATTTTGAAGGCCCGCCTATTAACACGATTTCTACCTATGAGTCATTCCAATAATATTCTCTAAGTTATGTTCCTACAACGAGAAACAGGGGTGGGGAGAAAAATCCAGTTCAAATTGCAGACGAAGGGTTCAACTGAGCATACTCAAAAAATGAAAAACCAGTCAGAGTAAAATGGGCATACTAAAAGAAAATAAATGATAATTGGGAGCAAACTGAACGAACAACAAGAAAATGAAAGACAAGTAAGACTTAAGAGTTGTAAAGAACGAATAGACTAAATATTGTGAAATTACAAGTGGTCCAACAAAGACCATAGATATATTCGTATTAAACATGAGACATTGTATACTTGTGAGAAAAGACACGATCAAACCAAATTTAGTTTCAATATGAGATAAAATTTTTTATCTAGATTCGAATATTTTCTAAATTTTATATGATATCATATAGATTTTAAAATTGTTGTAAAGTCATTAATGACGGTTAATAATGTCATATTTTTCCGGATAGCGCAGCTTGATCTAGGTTGATTTTTTTTACCAAATTTTAAGTCTCTAGCATAAAATCATAGGCTGCTAAAATGATAGCAATCTCATACACAGACTGAAAGACAACTGGATCCAGGACTGCTGGTCTTAAAAGGAAGAAAGGAAAATAATAACAGTATGTGTTACCCATCGGATGGCCATCAAAGACAATAAATTAGAGCTTTACTTTTGTACCTAGTGAGATTTTGTAATAAATATAGTAACAAATGTATAATAGTTGTAAAAAATTAAATAAATTTTTCACTTTTTTTTTTTTTTAATTTTTTTTTTATCATTTTAAAAGTAACCAATAAACTACAATCGCTTTTTCTGCTCAAGAGCAGAAAGACTAGAGCATGTATAGGGCTAATCTTATTTTGTTCTTAACAATCAAGAAGCAGACAATGTAATGAAAGGAAATCGATGTAGTTAAGTTACTAGGGTAGGAAGTTGACTTAGTGGAAAGTAAGTGGCAATCTTAACTTTTGTTTTGGTTGTAAACTGTTAGATCGCTTGATTGTTATTAATTTGTCGTTTTGATTGGGCCGAGTGTAGGAGAAAGCCTGAGGCACTCATGGCAGCTGGACACGTCATGGTCTTCTTGATTTATCGGCGTTTGAACGATTTCTGAGTTTCCTCCTCTATATAGTAACTCTATGGGTTGTTTGTATTTACTGCGTAGCCCTCAGGCAATTATCTTTTCCCCCAATCTAAGCAGGTGGACTCTAAAATGACTTCAGGCGAGGATTTATCCAATCATGAATTTTAAGTTTATAGATCTCTGCTATGTTTATATTGCACAGATTAAATACCAAACACAAAACAAAAAAGAACTAATCAAACAAATTATTAAGTAAATATTCTAATTTTATAGACATATTTTGTGCAGAGCAGGCGAAGATATAAACATGTAAATCAAATTAAAATATTTGCAAGTCATACTAAAACATTGGAAATCATACTATCTGCTCGTTGTTGAGCACGAGCCCAGAGCATTTACATACTTAGTTAAAAAACAATAAAAATTAAATGAAAGAAAATCTATAAATAAATAATTATTTAAATAAAAAAATTATTAAATAAATAAATTAATTCTATCAGAATTTAATTTAACAAAAAATAAGTAAATAAAATTTTATTTATGGTAATATTTTATGAAATGAGGATTAGTTTAGGGCACAAAAGAGACTATACATTTAATAATAATGGTAATTTAAAATAATAATGATTTAATAATAATTAAATTATACTTTGGCCTTGATTAATATACATCAGATTAATATATTAAACCAAAGTCTGTTATAACTTCGGACTCGCTTCGCTCGTCGTCAGAATGTCATAATCATTGAAAGCTTAAATTGGTATAACATCGGTCTCACTACGCTTGACCTCAGATTAAGGTATCGATCTAAAGTCTTAAGTGTTTTGACTTCAAACCCATTAATCTCATCTTTAGAATTTCATAATTATCCAAAACTGAAGTATATTATCCGAAACCGTAGTAGTACTTCGGTCTCGTTACGCTAGAGCTCAGAATAAGATTGTCATCTTATGTCTACGGTAAAGTAATATATAGACCAAGTAGGGAAACAAACGCGATTTCTGTCAGACCTGGCATGTAGTTCACATTTTGTCCACCAGGGAGTTGGCACAAATTTTCTTATGGCCGTGGCCATTTTGTTATACCCCAGTAAATGTAAACAAACTATTTACGGTATTCAAAATGTTGGTTTTTATTGCATTTATTTGAACAGTTTAGTTTAAAATGTTAATAATTTGTGTAAGAAATACATTTTGCCACATCCAATAGCTAGTGGTTTAAGTCCGAATCATTAAATACTATAGATTTGTTTAAATTACTTTCGTGGGCACTACTTATCTTAGAACACATTTTTGCAAATTATATTTGTTTTTTCCCCTTCAAATATAAATTGTAATTTACTATTGTAATTACTAAAAATAAATAAATAAATTAGTAATTTAACCTTTTTTTTAATGAATAAAAGCAATCGTAATTTTAAGGCAATACATTGTCGTCCGCATTTTCTTCAAAATCATAATAGAAACATGTGGTTTACCTTTACTATAGTTTATTTTTTTCTTTAACTAAATTATTATTACAACTATTTAACAGACTTTAATACAAAATCATTAAATTATCACGTACATATTAAAGTACGAATACACGATAAAATGTGAAACTCATCTAATGTTATCAGGGTTGCCAATAAAATTAAATAAAAATACCTAAATCCGAAAAGGCGCATGCGCAGTTATTCTAATTTCAGCTCTTTTTTTTATTTTTGAGCCAGCTATCAGCTAATCGGGCAGGTCTGATTTTTTTTACATGTGTCAGTATAGGAGTTTCCCTACTTGGTTTATATATTACTTTAGTCTACGGTTTCATGCTTTCGGACTCGCTACGAACGTTTTCAGAATTATTAGGTAAAACAATTTCTAGGGTTAAAATTTTATTTTAATGTGCTAATAAGTATACAATAGCTCAAAGTCAAGTGCACTTCAATAAAAAACATCAAATAAATGGAATCTATCTAACAATGCATGACGTAATTTATTTTATAAATTACGTTTTTTATAACTAAAGGATAATTAACGCTCCTTATAGTTATACTCCATAGCTATTCAATATGCTCACGAAGCCATAAAAATGCAAGCGGTCATACTTGGCAGCAAAATTTATATTAATTTGAATTCATTAAAGAAACATCAGCAATAATATAATATTTCATTAATTTATTATATGTTTTGATAATTTCAATTTTTTGCGGTAAAACGCCATAATTTAGACAGATGTAAACAAACTTATTCATATAATAGGTGTCGCACTAATAATATAATATATATATATATATATATATATATATATATATATATATATATATATATATATATAATATATATATATATTTAGCCAATACTATACATAATCGCCAATATATATTTATTGGCGATTATGCATAGTAATGGCTATATATATATATATATATATATATAATATATATATATATAGCCAATACTATACATAATCGCCAATAAATATATATATGATCGCCAATAATTTAAAAACTAAATTTTAAGTATCTATGGAATTTTTACAACTACATATTCATGAGGATAGGCCGGTAGCCGTAAAAACAGTGAGAAGATTTAAAGTTATAGGGAGTCAAAGTTAGAAAATTTAAGTCAATATTCTTGATATGGCGATAAATATAAATTTTAATGAAATTTAGTAGATTGATTTATTAAGCTTTGGATAATCATATCACTCTAAGGAGCGAGTCCGGAGTTGTGGGGAAATTCGATGGTAACCTGTTCCCAATTTTTTTCAATGCATTTTACTTTATTTTTTTTAGTTTGCTCATATGATGAAGTGATGATGGCACAAGCCTAGTCAGTAATCTTTTAATGATAATTCTTAAAATTGTATATCACGGCTAATATATACTTATAGTTTTGATGCAGTCAAAAAGTTTTTTTCTTACCAGAACGCCATTATTTATTACGAAAAGTAATAATTTTACCGGTAAATTAATAATATGGTCTCGATTTCGCAATGCCAGGGGAAAATAACATTTATGGCATTTCATGAAATGTTTCCCTCTAGACTGCAGGGAGCAATGAATAATTGTATAAATAAATAAATAAACACACACATATATGTATGTATATGTATATGTATATATATATATATATATATATATATATATATATATATATATATATATATATATATATATATATATATAAAACAGAACAGAATCAGCCTCAGAACATAACTTACGAATGAATCAGGATAAGGCTTAAGCCTTATCCTGATTCGTTCGTAAGTTAGATAATATATATATATATATTATATATATATATATATATATATATATATATATATATATATATATTATATACGTGTGTGTCGAGTATATGTATGGATGTAAGAGTTTCTACCCTTGTGTATGGCGAAAGATAACTCTCAAAGCCTTTCACAAATTGAAACGAAACTTAACACATGGCGAGATGTTAGAAAGGTATTTGACAGAGGTGTTTTAATACCAAACTGGCAAATACCTACACAAATGATCAAAAGATCACTATTTTATAAACTTTTAACTATCTTAGTGGGTATAACATTAAGGCCCGTATTCAAAGACGTTTCCTAACATTTTCCTAACATTCTCCTAACATTTTCCTAACTTTTTCCTAACATTTTCCTAACATTCTCCTAACTTTTTCCTATCATTTTCCTAACTTTTTCCTAACATTTTCCTAACTCCTAACATTCTCCTAGCATTTTCCAAACATTTTCTAACGTTCTCCTATCGTGTTTTAAAAGTCTTTTAGAGGCTTCGCATGATTTTATTTAGTAAGAACCTAAGGTAGTTATGTCAAAAAGTGATACCATTGTAAGTAACGTAATATATCGCAAAATATCAATGTTATTAACTTATTACCTGGATTTACGGCACATTTTGTCATAAACAACAATGCGGCCTTCCTTTGGCGAATGTTAAATAATATATTAGAAACTTTATTTACATATGTTTTCAGTAAACAGTAGAGTTAATACAAATACAATGTTCAATTATTGTAACAGCTTTCATAAAGAAAGCAGTATCAAGCGTTTCAAGTTTTAACGTGGACCAGGTTGTACGAATCCAAAGGTGTCTAAATGAAGACCTGTTAATCAGTGCAACACTGTTTTCATTTTGCTAAATCATTTACACAATTTTGTTTTTCGTATTTTGTCATCAAATTCATTTTTGTTTGTGTAAAAATTTTTTTGGTATAATAATGGCTGAATTATTCACACCGGACCAACTGAATTTCCTCTTTGAATCGATAGCCCGCCACAAACAGACCATAGAAAATAAAAAATCTGATTGTGTTAAAAAATTTCAGGGTAAACTCCCTAATAGTAAGGTAAGTGGATTAACAGTAACTTATATTATGTAAATTTATGTAGATAGTTATTAATACGACAAAGTGTGTCGTAAATCCAGGTAATAAGTTAATAACATTGATATTTTGCGATATATTACGTTATTTACAAAGGTATCACTTTTTGACTTAACTACCTTAGGTTCTTATTAAAAAAAATCATGCGAAGCCTCTAAATGACTTTTAAAACACGGGAACGATCATTTACATTTCGTGGCTTAAAAACATTTCCCTTACCTAAACCTAAGGTGAGTGTTAGGAGAATGTTAGGAGTTAGGAGAATGTTAGGATTAGGAGAATGTTAGGAGAATGTTAGGAAATGTTAGGAAATGTTAGGAAAATGTTAGGAAATGTTAGAAAATGTTAGGAAAAAGTTAGGTGTTAGGAGAATGTTAGGAAAATGTTAGGAAAATGTTAGGAGAATGTTAGGAAAATGTTAGGAAAACGTCTTTGAATACGGGCCTTAACCTTTTAACCATTAAACCTTTCAGTTTTGGTATAATTAATTAAATGCAGGAATACAAAATAAGACAGAGTCCGGTTGTTAAAGCAGTAGAACGCTCTCGCCTTGTGATCTGAAGGTAGAGGGTTCAAATTTACCCAGCGGAAGGTTGTATTTGACAGGTTGTATTCATGGCTGGTCGGCGGTCAACCTGGTCTAGGTTTAACTCGCTTTCCTTTAATGACGGTATAATAGTGTTTTCTTTGTCTGTAAATACCTAAAATTAATATATACTCCTTTACCGGTTATATACCCTTTTTATTCCAGATACGTATGGTCCACGATACAGTTTTTAACTTACGCCAAGGTGATCTTACTGCAGAGAGGGAATGTTTTGGATGTCGCCTTCCGGTATTGAGAGAAGACCTGCCATTAAGAACTAACATAAGGGGGTCTACATAAACTCTATATAGAATACGAGTCAGAGTGTGTCTTTCTAAAGGGCGGCCTAGAATGGTACTGCTAGTAGCCTAGATGAGGTGGTAAGACTGGAGTAACTAATCTCACCTGGTATGGAAGCGAGTACTAGTAAGTAAGGCTGGCGAGGGAAAGAGCTGTAAATAAGACTGGAAATGCTAGTGCAACTGGAGGACCACTCACGTGTGCAATCATTTTGGAGAGTGTGCGCTTTTTATTAATTTTAGTCCTAGCTTGTACAAGACGTCAAGTATAAACTCCGTGGTAACATTAAAAGAGTAAAGTATGGAGGTAAGCCAGTTTTTGGCTTTTCATCTACCATCAGTGTTCGGTGAATTAAAATAGGCTTTTAGCCTTGCGACCATTATCAGTGTTGGTGAAAGAAAACCGGCTTTTGGCCTTGCGACCATCATCAGTGTTGGTGAAAGAAAACCGGCTTTTGGCCTTGCGACTATCATCAGTGTGGGTGAAATAAAACAGGCTTTTGGCCTTGCGACCATCATCAGTGTTGGTGAAAGAAAACCGGCTTTGGCCTTGCGACCATCATCAGTTGGTGAAAGAAACCGGCTTTTGGCCTTGCGACTATCATCAGTGTGGGTGAAATAAAACAGGCTTTTGGCCTTGCGACCATCATCAGTGTTCGGTGAAGGTCTTTGAAAAAAAGAATGAAGGTCCGAAAGTCTTTAATTGATAATAACATATTCGAATAATGATTGAAAATATAATTTTCTTGTGATTCAAATAAAGTATTTTACTTTATAATAAAACAATTAACTCTGGAATCAAAACGCAAACATTAGAAGGATATGAGGTTACAGAACACGTTTAAAAATAGTGTCACTTAAGAACTGTGATTGTTAACTTAAAAATGTCAACAACTTCATGTAAATTAATTAAATGAAATGAAACTGAAGATTAAAACAAACAAGAAGCAGATGTGCATGGCAATGTGTACTTATCTCTTCACTTATTTTATGTTTTACAACAGAATATGAACCATTACATTAAAACACTGACTGTACACAGCGACATTAGCACACACCCTACATATTCCTCAGTTGATGGTCAAACTGTAAGATAAAAAATCGTACTCCAAAGATATAACCATTTTATTCCATTAAATAAATTGGAAAAAAAATTCCTGAGGAGTCATAAAATTAATAATTTCAAATATAAAAGCCCTGGACCAAAAACGCCATATTTATTTTAAAATAAATCTTACTCCCTTACCGAGTACAAAGGATTAAAGCAAGTTATACTAAAAGGAAAATAGTGCCCTTTGTCACAAAAATACCTCAATTAACTAATCTACCAATAAGTCGGTGCAATGAATTATTTATAGGCTCCTTTGCGGTGGATAGCCGGAGACCCTTCACGAGCAAACAGAGGTTCTAATCCCTAACTAAGCCTTCAGGCAAGAAGGACTCAGACAATAGATTCGACCCTCATTTTTCTATACTACCGAGATCGATACTGCTAATAGATTCGCAGTTTCCGATGACTAAGACCAAGCATAATCGTTAAGAGGGAACTATAAGCTACATAGTGAAAATTTTGGGGCGAAAAACTTCATTGTGACATTTGTGATATTATACAAAAAGTTAGAAGCGAAATCCGGAACGGATACGCTCTAACGGATAACAAGTCGGAAAATTAACAGTTCACGGCTTATCAATCTTATATAGACATTATAACTACTGGCAGCCAACATTAAATGGATTTAATCTTATAATTGCTCAAAAAACATCTATATACAAACTAGATAACATTACCAAATCACAAATAATTAAGTCTTCAATTTTTATTACATGTCTAACTGCAGAGAAATAAGAAGATTGCATAAACAGCGAATGCACTACACCCATGGAATGTTGTTACGCTATTTGATTATAATTATTAGTTATTGTAGATAAACACAAATTTATAATCTTCCTTCTACTGTACTCTCACAAGGGTTTCTTTCAAGGGGGAACCCGGGAGGTACCCCGGAGCATCAAGGACCCCCCGTCCCTAACCCGGCAGGAAAAATTAAATGTAGCCCTCCTCTAGGGTGAAAATAATTTCCCCCTGGTAATAAAAATTGGTCTTTTGTAAAAAAAATCGTCGAGATCAAAATTGTAATTTACCATTATTTTGATAACTTTACTCAAATACGGTAATATTGCCTATTTTGATAACCGCATTGAATCCTAAGTAATTTTACACAAATATCACTATATTTTAGTATATTTTTTCATCACGCTTTTGTTTTACATATCATAAATGTACGTTAATAATATTTATCTACTTACGGCTGCAAAATTGCTCATTACCGAACTGTTTTTAAGCTGCAACATGTCATTTTGCCTACACTGTCAACAAAATATTTAAACACAATACGGGAAAATTGTTTGGTAATACAAAACCTCCTAGGAAGTTATGGTACATTTAAATATAATGGTAAGAAAGTCAAAACTCCCAAGGAGGAGAAATTAAATAATTTAATGTTATTAAGTAAAATTTAGTGAGTGACGTTAGCGCCAGTGGATTCCATATTATAAGGATTCAAATAAAGGTCTATCCACAAATATAGTTGTAAGCATATAATGATAGTAAAACCGGCTTTCAACCAAATAAAGGTCATCCTCAGTACCTACAAACAAGAGGACGATCAAATAAATAAAATACAATAAGTACACAATAAATACAATTAATACAATATGAAACAAGGAGTAAAAAATAAAAATAGTCAATCAAAATGTTAAAAAGAGTAAAAATTACCGGTGAGAAGAAATTATTTTTTCTTTTTGAGTCTAGTAGTTATTACATTTGAGACTGAATGCAGACTAACCTTATCCGACTGGAGTGGGGAACAGTTTCTTAATAGTTCCCTTAACAATACTGAGCAAGCGCATCTCTCATTTAGATTATTATCACCAAAGGCTTTCTGGCTACGCGCTATTTCAAATTTTTCTAGCGAATCCATTCTAGGCCCTTTATTTATTTTATGAAGTATCCCAACCTTATGATCTCTATCTTTATGACCCAGACGCTCAATGTGTTGGTAAAACTTGCTGGGATTTTCTGTTTTTTCCGTCGATTCGCGTACATGCTCGGCCGCCCTAGTGCGGATATTTCTGCCAGTTTGGCCAATATATTTGAGCCTCACAAGTTCCACACTGGATGATATAAACAATTTGAGGCTAGTTTTGTGGTGTTTATATCATCCAGTGTGGAACTTGTGAGGCTCAATATATTGGCCAAACTGGCAGAAATATCCGCACTAGGGCGGCCGAGCATGTACGCGAATCGACGCATTTTCTGTTTTTTCCGTCGATTCGCGTACATGCTCAGCCGCCCTAGTGCGGATATTTCTGCCAGTTTGGCCAATATATTGAGCCTCACAAGTTCCACACTGGATGATATAAACATATTTGAGGCTAGTTGTGGTGTTTATATCATCCAGTGTGGAACTTGTGAGGCTCAATATATTGGCCAAACTGGCAGAAATATCCGCACTAGGGCGGCCGAGCATGTACGCGAATCGACGGAAAAACAGAAAATCCCAGCAAGTTTACCAACACATTGAGCGTCTGGGTCATAAAATAGAGATCATAAGGTTGGGATACTTCATAAAATAAATAAAGGGCCTAGAATGGATTCGCTAGAAAAATTTGAAATAGCGCGTAGCCAGAAAGCCTTTGGTGATAATAATCTAAATGAGAGATGCGCTTGCTCAGTATTGTTAAGGGAACTATTAAGAAACTGTTCCCCACTCCAGTCGGATAAGGTTAGTCTGCATTCAGTCTCAAATGTAATAACTACTAGACTCAAAAAGAAAAAATAATTTCTTCTCACCGGTAATTTTTTACTCTTTTTAACATTTTGATTGACTATTTTTTTATTTTTTACTCCTTGTTTCATATTGTATTAATTGTATTTATTGTGTACTTATTGTATTTATTTATTTGATCGTCCTATTGTTTGTAGGTACTGAGGATGACCTTTATTTGGTTGAAAGCCGGTTTTTACTATCATTATATGCTTACAACTATATTTGTGGATAGACCTTTATTTGAATCCTTTATAATTTTAGGTGTTTTTCACTTTGCCAGCAATGGTTCTTTGAGTTTGTTTTTTATATTTTTTTAATATTATCATACAAGTATTTTTTTTACAAAAACCTTATAATATAGTTTAAAAAAATAAAGTTGGCAACCCTGATATCTACGGCTTGTTTTAATTTTTTACCATGAGTTGTCAAATTTGTGTCATCGGTTTTTCTTATTTTTTGTTCATTTATTTTGTTTAAATAAAGGCAGTAGGTAATATAAAACGTATATAAACGATAACTTTTATAAACAAATGAAAAGTTGCTAATAATCACAATGAATCAGATAATTAATAAGGCGAATGAACATAGAAACATTGTTGACATTGATGAATTATTGGATTATTGTATTTTTTCACGAAGATTAACGTTATATTTTGAAGAATAATTAACTCTTGTATATTTTCTGCCGTAAGTAGATAAAATAATATATGCTACCATGCAGCAAAGGAAACATTGCTGACTCGTTCTAGTATTTGTCTGCATCGGCTCCGCCTCTGCAGGCAAATCGCCATTTGCCAGCCTCGGCTTCGCCTCGGCAGGTAATTTCAATAGCCTGCCCTCGCCTGCAGCTCTAGGATTTAAAAAACTCGTCTGCAAATTTTCATTTTGCTGCCCAATATACTAGTGTTTCTTGTAGTTCTGAATAAAAATCTATGGCATATATCATACAATAGCTTGAATACAAAATGATCGGAATATAGTGATATTTATCAATATCAGTATTATTTTTTTTAAGATTTAAAGCTATTTCTAAAAAAATTACGGTATCCTATAATTCACCAAAATTACCATATTTGGTTAAATAATACAAAAGAAATAAAGATATATAAAAATAATTACATTTTACCATGTAATAATGGTTGAATTATTTACGTCAAATTGAATTTATTGGGGTAGAGACAATTGTCGAAAGGGTAGGACCATGTTTTCCTCGTATTTTTTAAGGATTTAATATTGGAACATCTATATTTTTTCACGCTGTTCATATGGGGTACCATAAATGGTACCCCGTTTATTATTGGAAGTTATTATTGTGCAATTTTAAATATTTTTACAAAATACTTTGTATTTTGTTAATTTAATATCTCTTAAATACTTGGACAAAGTTTTACTAAACATCAAAACATGGTTGAATCCCCCCTCCCTTCTGTAACGAAATTTTAGAACTGTGAATACCCCCTCCGGGGAAGAACAAACTGAAAGATACCCTGACCCTTGCCGTGAGTGTTCACTTTTCACCTGGAGTGCAAACAAGAATAAAATATTACATTTCACAATAGTAAAAAATAACACAGTATTTGATAAAAGTTAAAGAATCCTGAAAAATATACATTTAATAAAGATTGAATGAAAAATGAACCACAAAAACCGAAAGAATATAAAAATAATTGATCAGAATAATGGCTCCTTAGAAATGAATTTGGACTTAATAAGATGGAAGAAATACTCTAGAGTTACAACTCAAGTAATACATATTTTATAAAAACAGGAAATCTTAAGTAAGCCGTCAACCGAAAGACTTTCGTTTATACTTGTAATAACTTCAATAAACCATGAAACATTAGTAACAAAGGAAAACTATTAGCCACCTGAAACCAAGGATTAGAGCTTTTTATTTCCTTTACAACCTTTCATATTTTTTATTTCATAAAATAAAAATGTTTCCTTGGCTTTAAAACATTATAAAGTTTAATTTTAGTAACATTTAAAAGGAATAGAGAGCATATGAAGACTTGTGGAGATATCAAAATCGTTCAAAATATGAAGACATGTGGAGATATCAAATCGTTCAAAATATGAAGACATGTGGAGAAATCAAATCGTTCAAAATATGAAGACATGAGGACACATCGAAATCGTTCAAAATATGAAGACATGTGGAGATATCCAACTCGTTCAAAATATGAAGACATGTGGAGATATCAAAATTGTTCAAAAAATCTTAACAACTGGTATTCAGTGTGGTTTACCGAATATGGAAACGCTTAAAATAATAACACAGCTATCAAAAAATGAGATGCAACAAATTTGATGAAAGAATAAACAAAAATGGCAAGCAAAAAAACTATACTTTTTATTGTTAAGAAATAAGATTTTAGCTTAAATACTTTGATTTGTGAAGATTAAAAAAGATTTGGTCCGATTTCAATCTAAACATATCATCACAGTGTCGGCGAACAGCGAAGAAAAAAAAGTGCGCGGTTACAGTTTTGTCAAGAGGTTTGAAGCTGACTCAACCTCAGCTTTGTCTAGAGATTTGTAAGCGTATTAACCGGTTAATAAGTTAACAACTTTTGTCTAGACAAAACGGTAACCGTTGTCTCCTGACTCTTTTCTTTACTGCTCGCCTGCAAGATTGGAAGCTGGCTATGTCAAATATTCATCATTAGAGGAGAGACACTGTTTTATATCATTATATGACACTCCACGACTCATATTTCCTTATTATAAAGCCTAATTAGTTAATTAATATTTTCTTTGAAAAAATATTAAACATTGTTATGTTTAATGAACCGACAAATATGGACAAATACATGTACAAAATAACAAACATGGACGTAACTTGCGCCTTTGACGTATTTATGTTTATTTATTTATTTATTTATTATTATATGTGAATATATCCTTAAAGCTAATTGGTGTACATACGCATTTTAAAAGAAATCATTTAGTGCAATATATTTGACTGGGATTTGACACACAAAAAAATGTTAGTTAAACACACTTATAAGCCGTATCAAACGGTAGAATAATACGTCAATATTTAACAATCGAGACTGATCGCAGTGGCAGGTGATCAAATAGGCGAGAATAATCCAGTCTGTAATAGGGGAAAACAACCACCGGGTTTTTGGGATAAATGATTCGAAACTGTGGATTTACAGAGCAGTAGTGTAAAGGGGGTAAACTCAATGAATGCTGACATGAAATCAATGAAAGAATGGTACAGAACAAGTAAAAACTGCCGAAAGGGGAGTTAAATATGGCAGCTGTGCAGTCTAACTATATGTTCGGTCGGTTTCACCCTCACAGTCAAAATCTTTTGTTCTTTACTGAGATTCAGTAGCTCCCCCACTTGACTTTATTTCGTATTGTCCAGGGTAGAGTACGAATATAACTAAGAGTTCAATCAATCACAAGGTAACTCCGCCGTGACAGGACATTTAAACAGACATTTAAAAATCAAGAGATTCTTCATTCATATGTTTAAGGAGGATAAGAACAAAAGAACTCGTTATATCTAGTCAAAACTTTTTTAATATCAACAGAAGAATGCGCTCGATCTAAGTCTAATCAATCATAGTCGAAGCACTTCAGCAATGAGTATGTTATAATATATACCTCAAGTATAACTAAATACTTTATGATTAACTTGTAGACTTAATAAGTAATGTCTAATAGTTATGAGTGAGTAGGTGTACAAAAGTCGAAATATATGCCTAATCTATATGACTCTGGAGGTTAATAATTCCAGAGCCATACCTAGTACAGTAGGTTGAAAGTTTCCATCCTGAAATCAAATAATTATAAGCTTACATCCCCTAAAACTATGTTCAAGAAATTAAAATTCGCCTTAAGGAATAATAGAGGTAACTTTCCTGAAAAGTTTAGTAAGTTAACTAATCTTCGCTTGGAAGTCTGAGAATTTGTCATCTACGACCTCAGGTTTTTCTAAGGCAAGGTTTTTGAAAATGAAAAATTTATGTATAATATTGTATTACGTATTTATTTAATACAAAAAATTGGTATTGGTATTAACTTGAGACGATAAACACAGTTGGTCAAGGACATTAAACAGACAATGAGAGTAATTCTTAGATGAACAAAGAGTCTATTATAATCAAACATTGAGCATCATGTCGAGTAATGGATAATTATTGTCATCCGATTACAAGTAGTCACAAGATAGGACGTGCGTCGAGGATACATTACACTTATACTTCGGTAATAGAGAGATTAAATATAAACCAATTAGGAAAGGGCAGGAATAGAAATAATGGCAGGTCAGGCGTTAAAACCACTAACCAGGCACGCGACACCGACGCGTGGACACTATCACTTCTGGCGGCACGCGTCACCATAGCGCCGCAACAGCACGCCCCCGCATTTACTAAACCAACAAGTGGATCTTCTTTTCTTATACCCATACATTTTACTAAAACTATTATTATATTTTTATCCTTTCTATGCTATTAATATCCTACTTATATCAACGGGTGACACAAAGTAGCACTTACTATAAAAGTATTAATAAAAAGATCCACTATCTGAGATTTACCAGGAACATTCACATATGCAACAGTAAAGTGGTATTAATTTAAAACCTTTTTCCAAAAACTTAATCTCTGGGAACTAGAAGCAATTAGGGTTTCTACTGGGTGCGAATGCGTCAAAGCTAGTTTACCTGTCACGATTGTGGCTCCCAAAGTAAAAATACGCAAGATTTACAATTTAGAACAAAAATAAACTTCAAGTTTACTTGTTCTCCAATAATATATTTAATTTGTAATTCAAAACTCAATAAAAATAATTTCGACTTTCTCTATTGGCTATAAAACCTCTTTTGGGAGTTTCGGTGAGGCTTTTTAAAAACCTTCAGTCCCGCCAAATACATAAAACAGCATAAGCATTTATTTCCTTTCATTAAAATATATTCTTTATAGCCATTGAGAACTATTCACATCAAAATTTACTATTCTTGGCAAAGTCTCTATTTGTTCTACCAACTTTTTAACAACATGATATACCTTTCCAAATGAACACTAGATTTTGCGGCTCGGCGCACTTGAATTGTAAGCAGTAAACATTTTTTCCCTTTGAAATTTGGATATAATTGTAAGTATAACGCACTAATAAATAAAAAAAAACCCAGGTGTCAGATAAGATACTAAGCTCCCATATATTTATGTTGTTGAGGTAATGTTTGAATCAAAACACTTTAATCTAGCACAAAAAACAATTTTAGTAAAATGTATTACTTAAGTTTTAGTAAATTCAATACGGCCGTCATTTTGAGACGCTATTTGGTCCAGAATCTAATTAATTCTTCTCATAGGACGTATTATTTTATTATTGGACGTATATAAAGTAAACTGGCTCGGTCTGTATCGTGCGTTTACAGGAAAAGGGCACGTCAATTCTCACAGACGCCATTTTTTAAACCTTTAAGAGATGAAACGTGGACACTTGGTGAAAAAGATGGCGTTATAAGTTTTTTATACAATGCCTTCTTCTAATTTGACGAAAAAAGCAACTGTCGATGATTTTGTTAATTTAACACATTTTCCAAAATGAGCTGCTTCTCCTGGTTCCGCTATATCTTGCTTGTATTGCAAGAATCTCGCTTACCTATTTTTGGAACGGAATTATGGTTATTTTATGTTAAAAAACTTTATCAAACATCGTGATTGGTCAAGGTTGTATTATCTCGAAAGGTTGTTAAAAAACTTTAATTCCAAAAAAGTGAAAACATTTGTATATATAAAGCAGTATGATAAACATAATGTTGTGCCGCGTATTTTCCTCGAGCGTTAGGATTCTCGCCGCAAAGTTAGGATCCCGGCGGCCAACTAGCTAGGAAGCAGTTTCGTTTTGGAAAACGTTGAAATAATAACTTTTTGTCCCTTATTATAATAATCTCTAGTTGACAGTGCAAGTTATTCTAAATAGTTATGTTATCTTAAATATTATCCGCTATGTTCAAGACCCACTACTAATGCACTCATTAGCAGAGTATTACACCGAAGTATTTAAATAAGATTGTTACCGGAGATTAAACTAATGAAATCCGCTTGGACCAAGCTTTCTGTCTGTCACCCGTTAAACCCATCACCCCATGATCAAAGATAAAAAATACCCTTTTACAAAGGATTATATGAGACAGTCTATACAAAGGTGTGAGGCTGAAACGAACAAAACACTTTCCTTCAATACACCTCATGACTCCCCCTATCTATACATTATTAGCATTTTCTATACTTTGTCTGGATACACTTTTAGTACAGTACATTAACATTTTTTATTTAGTTTTTTTTACTCAGTAAAATAGGTTCTTAAGCCCTATATTGACCCCTCAAACGTTTTGCACCTTTTTAAACTCTTCTTTTTATTATTTTTTTTCCTAAAAAATGTAAAGACTAAGTTTTCCTCATTTTTTTCGGTGAATCTATAAAACTATTGAAGACTACTGATCATAAATAACCATCTGCTAACACCTAATGTCATCGATACTTATACCAGCAAGACTGTACAAGAAGTTTATTGTTTAAATAATGGACAAAAAACGGTAAACAATATTATTCGATTTGTGATACCTTGAACAAAATCTAAAGAGAATTTCAACTCATCTTTTTATTTCTAATTTGTTAATTTCTATAACTTTTAATAATAAATAAATAAACGCTTATTACTATCCAATAACAAATTAAAACTTACAATAAAAATGTAACAAAAAAACACCAATATACATATCACTTGGATAGTAAATGGTTGTTGTTCAGCTTTTTAGCTAGTCTTCCATAACAACCATTATGGAAGTTAATAAGTTAATTATGGAGTTAATATACATTAATAAACTTTCTGCTAATTCCATCTTCGGCCGACCTATCTTTTGGCATCCCTTTTCAAAATATGTTACTTCTTCGCGTACTTGAATACCAGTTCTATTCTATTTTAATTTAATATTCAAGTTTAGAACACTACGCCAATTTTTCGTAGTAATATTTCTTTGATCCCCAGCCAGATCAAATACCTCTAATTTTATGTTGCTAATCTTGCTTTGTTATAATTATACGAGTTGCGTGGAGCTAATGATGTTTAATTAAGCTCTACAATTTTCTAAATAATAAAAAAATAAATAAAAAGACTAACATATTGAAAAAGAGTTCCTGATTATTAATAAAAAGGTATTTCAAAACTAATGTTTATAATAATAGAGGAAAAATAAAATTATACAGTTAAAATTATATGTCCGTCGCGATCAAAAATTTGATCCAATTTTTCAAGATGAAAGGAAAATGTCAGTGACCAACGTGTAGAAGCTAAGGTGATTTGTGCAAGATAAAGATGTGTTAAAAGATAAAGCCATTACTACAACCGCGGTTTGTTTTTATTTATTTAGGTATAAATACAATACCTAACTGCCAAGAATACCTAACTGTATCATGAAATCATACATTGTTTATACCCTATACAATGGCTAAAAAAACGTAAATTTAGGAGTGTTTTGAAGATATGCATGTATATAATTAAGCTCTTCGCTTAAAATATTCTGTTCTATCAAATACATAAACAAGAGGCCTTCGGCCTCTAAGCCAGGGAGAGTCGCTTCGCGGCCAAATGGCCTTTGCCCTATAGAAGATAGTTTTATAGTATTGTACTTTTCCCTGTAATAGTATTGTAAGTGGCATGCTTACACAATATAAGCGAATGTCAAAATGCAATACTCGAGAATCGTGATTAGTTTACATAAAGTTATATATGTCAAACGATAAAATAAGAACTAATGCTGATAAATAATTTAACTTCGTGAATGTAATTAACATACTGAGTATGTATATTAAATTTCAGTCCGATCAAATAACTGAATTGTTATTGTGCGTCATACGCATTTTATTAACAATATGATTCTGGACATTTATTAGGTCAATTTTTGTACCAAGTTTAATTCAATTCCGAAAAAGCACTCAAAAGTTATCGTGTTATATTTTTGATCAATGAGTCCTCTTTCGAGAAACCACCTCCACCCACTCCATCACACTAACCTCATAAGCTCATTTTTCCTTAGGAAATTCGCTAAAAATCATTTATAGGACAGGAGAAAGCCTATTGTTAGCAACAAACAACTGCTAGAAAAACGTCGATGATACAGGTTTTATTTAAATAAATATTTGTTTTTAAAAAATTCGGTATGGTGGGTGGTAAGAGGATGCTTCAAAGGGTGAAGCTGTTGAAGAGGTTCATTGTCACTGCCTTTGCTCCAACTAAATAAACCATAAACCCTATTAATTATTACACAGCGAGTACGAGGGACAAGTTTTTGGTTTATGCAAATAATAGTTAAAAAACGAAATAAAGGGGGCGCGAGCGAAGTATTGACAATGGATCAGGGTAGTTTATGTAGGAAGTATTATGAATTCTATTGTTCTCTTTCTCCTCCATCCAACATGGAAATAAAAGTGAAATATTACCTTCAGCTGCTTATATACTTCAACTACTACCTTATTTGGATTGACTTTACAACGAGCCAACCTCTCTCCTCCTAGCAGAAAATTTCTATTGTTAGCGACACGTTAATTTTTAAATTACTTCGACAAGAAAATGAATGACCAATAAATATGGTCAATAATATTTTTCTTTTTGAGCCACAGTAGATGTAAGCCACATTTAAATGCAAAAGAAAATAAATAGCGCAGCCTACATCGCCCTTTGCTAATGTGGGTCTTGCAAAGGAATGCATAAGTAAGATAGGTTTAGAGTTTACCAAAACCAGCTTTTAATAAACTTATGTTGAGTTCAGACAGTGATAAAAAACCTAAACGAGTTCAGGTAGTCAAGGCGAAGTATTGTAAGGTGGTGAAAATGCCAGTGATACCCAAGTTGGTAGGGGCAGATGGAGTATTTTATGAGACAGAATTATCAAAGTAAGACCCAGAGAGATGAAGATCAATTTTTATGGAAACTATCATTTATCAAGAAAGACTTAATATATATATATATATATATATATATATTATATATATATTATATATATATATATTATTATATACGCGTCTCCACCAATCTCGGGATAAGGTTATGAATAAAACACAGCTTTACATGAAAACTATATATTTATTTCTCGCCAACGTTTCGAATTTAACTACAAATTCTTCATCAGGGCCCTTTGCAACACAAGATAACATCAATCTATTTTAGATAGTGTAAAATGGAAAATAGATAAATTAAATAAGAATGAGCAATAACAAAAATAAACCAAGAAATTAGAGAACTTAATTTAAATATTTTATATAAATAAATAAAACATTTTACTTACGAAAATAATCACAGTCTTCATCTACTATGGGCCAGGAGACCCATGCAAAATTTAAAATAAAAGTTTTAAAAATATAAAAACTAAGTCCATTAATTTAAAATAATTTGTCATAAAATGAAGTAAAAAACAAAGAAAAAGTTAAAAACATTGAAGGTACAAACTAATAAACATGATAAAAGTTAAAAAAATGAAAAAGTCACAATATAAAAGCAGAAGAAGTACAGTCAACGAAGGTTAAAATAGAAATGCCAACATGAAACTAAACTAAGAAGAAGTTTATGACAAGGCCTTCTATATCCAAGACAGGAGGCATTGGCAAAACTTAAAATAACCTCAAATCAATGTAGCCAACATTATAACCCAAAAGGATAATAAAAAAAAAAAATTGTATATAATATTATAAATAAAATAAAAAAAATAAATAAATAAATAAAAAATAATGAATTAAGAATGATAATAAAAATAAATAAATAATAAAACCCCCCGACTAAGATGCCACAATATATATATATATATATATATAATATATATATATATATTATATATATATATATATATATTATATATATATATATATATATATAAATGTTTATTGCAAAATGTGTTTTTATATAAGAAATAAACGAGTTTATAATTAATAACATTTTTTTTTCTAAAAATTAAGTTTAACCTAATTTACGCATTTCTTGGTGGTTTTCAAAAGAATAGTACTTAAAAGGTTCAAGGTAAAAAATTTTAAATTAAGATTAGGTAAAATCTTTGTTTTGTGTCAAACAAAAACTTTTAAGAAGAGTGACTTTCGTAAAACGAAATTTTTTGGCCACTTCATGTATACGCAACTCAATTCGTTGACACTACGAAAAGCCTTCAAGAGAGAAGTAGGTTAACAATAGAGTTTACAAAAAAAGTTACTAGAAGTAAAGTAACGTAAAGTAGTAGAGAGGATTTTTCTCAGATTAAGTTCAATATCTTGTTACACATACCTTACATGGCAATATATATATATATATATATATATATATATATATATATATATATATATATATATATACATATATATATATATATATATATATATATATATATATATATATATATACACACAAGGTGTGTGTGTGTGTAAACCATGACCGGGAGGAAAATTTCCAAATTTTAGATGCACCAACATTGCCTCCATAAAAATATGAGGAAAACATGGTCCTAGACTCTAAAAAATGGTCACTACTCCTAATAATTAACTCTTTTGAGTTCAAATTTAACAATTATTAATGAGACAACTATTACCGAAATATGGTTATATTGTTACCACTTTTGGTAACTTCAGGGTCTACAGTAATATTGCTTACTTATCAAACTGTATTGAGTCTTAAGAAATTTGTTCCTAATGTTAAGGAGGATACACACCTACTTCATGCTAATATCACCATATTCTGGTAATTTTTCATGAAAGCTATAGTCGACATATATCAAAGACTTTTGTTAAAAGTTTCAAGAATAAAATATTTTTAACAAAAATCTATGATATATGTCAACTATAGCTTTCATGTAAAATTACCGGAATAAATTTCTTAGGATTTTGCAATTTTCAACACAAGTAATTTTACTGTCTCATTTAGCTTATTTTCTATCTAAAGGAGTCGGCAAAAAGGCCCAACAGCGTGGCCTACAGTGATCCTTCACCTCCCCATAATTACTATCACTATGACTAACTTTAATAGAAATACTATTCTGGGTAGAACATTTCAGGTGAGACCAAATAGTCCTAGATTTTGACAACATTCTCTACACCAGGGTTACTCCAAATATCAGAGCCTTGCTGATAAATCAGACCCCCATTTCAGATGAATGGTACTGAAGGAACTCTCTACAGATGTTGAACCCTCCCCAATAAATTCTTAGCGTACACTCATCTTAACCTTTCTGTGTTTAACGTTTTGAATTACAGTGTTTAGCGTTTTGAATTACGTTTTGAATTAACGTAATGAATTACATTTTTAAGAAGCCGATTGATAATCATTATAGTTCCCAATGAAATTATGCTAGAGAGTGTAATAATGATAATGACCATTTAGAGCCTCACATCTCATCAGGGATAATCGCTGCAGAATGACATCAGGTGATAGTAGCATCTGTTGAGCTAAGTGTGAAAGTTAGTAATAATATTTTTGAACAATTCTTTAATATTAACTGAGAGCATAACCTGGTATGCGAACCGCACACTTCCATTGGGTCAAAGGTCAAGACATTTTAATGACACCTACGGGAGGTGGCTTAAGAAAGTATAATAAGTATTGCATGGTTAAAACACCAATCATAGGTTTCTAACCAGATAATAACCAGGTAATTAAGAGCAAAGATAGCAAGTCAAACATCAGTCCATAATTGACAAATTGATTATTGAACTATTTAAAATTGAATTCAAGGTAAAATAATGAAGACTTCATTATTTTCAAATATTTTCAAATATTTTTTGTTTGTTTTATTTACAATTTATTTTGCCTAGGGAAACCAGGCGAATTAGTTTGTTTTGGTTCATTTTTATCTTATTAATACTGAAGATGCTTGGCTTCACTAGGTGAAACATATGCTGTTCTTTTGTTTCAGAAGTTTGCAACGGCATGTATGTTTGTGGATTTGTGTGCTTGTACGTGCCACAATAACTGGGCCATTAAAATGAAATGATTTTGATGAAACTTATTAAACACTTAGCAATAATTAGTTTTCAAAGCTGTATAGTTTTTGGTTATATAGTTATATAAATTTTTATATAGTTATAAAAAAACATTTGAGCAAAACTATCATGTTGCATATCATTTTAAAGCTCTTCCAGAGCAGAAAAAAATATATGTAGCATACATAAAATTATCAAAATAACTGATCATTTTAAAATAACGGCCAATATGACGGATAATTTTTTAAAAGATTCTAATGTGAGCTCCTGATGCAACGCATTACTTGTGTAAAAAAAAACAGAAGATGTTAAAGGACTGAAGTCTTTATTATTTTACTAGGAAATCAATCCACAAGTTCCTTGCAATCTGCTAAAACCTTTTCCACAAAAACCAATACAAATTGTCACGTATAGATGGGGGTATAGTTACATCATAAATAAGAATTAAGATTTATATTAAGAAGAAGTATAACAACTAGGTGTAATAAAGTCAAATAAGTAACAAACATAATTATTTAATTGCACTAAAATTGGAACTAAATAAATTAAGAACAAAATTATTTTTACAAGATAAAACAAATGATAAAAAGAGAAAACATAGTAGTAAATAAAATAATAGATGTGGATTAAGCTTAAAACTAATCAGACTTTCAACATTTAGTACAATTGAAATTGTATTAAATTCAAGAAGTTAAATCATAACACCAAGAAGATTTTTTGATTCCACTTAATTGGTTTTGATGAGCTAAGTATGCAGTTAACAGAAATTTCTTTCAAGAAAAAAATATTTTTTCTGTTAAAGAAATAAATAAATTAGAAAAAAAAACTTGATTGGTTAAGCAGTGAAAATTTAGCTAATTAGCTAGTTCAGTAGTAAAAGTTTAATTATTCAGTTGAAAAAGTTTAAAATTGAGACCATGGTTGAACTTTATCCTGTTATTTTCATAACATGAGTCCCTGTGACTAAGGCTTTACGCAAAGCAGTAAAGCTAAACCTGATATGGCTCATATAGAACCAGGTACCTCATAGAACCATAAGGATTTTAAACTTCATTTATAACAATTTGTTTGGCTGATTTCACCTCATCATCTGATTAACAAGTAAAAGGCTAATTTATAGCCTGTGAGAACTATCAAGACAGCCATTACTAATAACCATACAAATACAACAATTGAATTTAGACTTTAAATTAAAAATTCTGTTAATTATAAAATAAGACTACCTTTCTGATTCATTTTTAGGTTTGCCATAATCGTAAGCTAAATAATGGAATAGGTCATTAATACCAGAGAATTCAGTTCTAGATTTTGGAGGACCTTCGTTAGATATACGAGGAAGAACGCTACCCATTTTAGACCTGAATTCTTGAAACTAAACAAAGAATAAATTAAGTGCATAGATAATGGTTATGAAATGGCTGAGAAGTCTTGATGCACTTTGCTTTATACCTCTCAGCTAAATAGAAACGCCCGTTAATGCTAGGGTTTAAATTCTGGTCAACTTAGTACTAGTTGCACTTGCTTCCCTGGCATATAAAGTGCTAACAAATGTCTTCTACAACAGTGAGAAGTTAATAGCTAAGGCCCCAAATAAGTGGGCTACTTACTAGGGTTTAAACAAGTGATCTCAATCCATGGATGAGATTCATCTGTGATCTCAACATCTCAGTAACAAAACACAAAGTAAGTCCATGTAATGTTTCAACTTTGTGATCAGCAAATAATAATAAAAATATTGGTTATTATTAAATATAAGACAGTCACCTCCACTTAAATCATAGAGTGCTATTAGTTAAGCAAAATAATGGAGTAAGTAACACAATTATGTTTGTGTTACTTTTTTAAATATAATAAAAAACCAACAGTAAAAACTTAATAAAAACAGGATGACTTTGGTATCTTGGCAGCTCTACTGAGACCCCCAAGCCTTTCTGTGGCAACCTTACAGCCACATGGTTGTTGTCCTGTATTATTTTGTCATATTAGTAGTTTCGTAAGTGGCACAATATAAACAAATGTCTTGCAAATTATTTGTTTACATAAAGTAATGAATGTCAAACGATGAAATCTGAACTAATGCTGTTATAAAATTTAACTCCGTATATTTGTAAAAACTGAGAGCATAGCCTGGGCTGTGAACCCCAGACCTCCGGTGCCGAAGTCCAATACTATTTGTTTAACATATATAGTAGTATTCATATATTAAATTTCACCCAATCATTACTTTCCCATTTCATAACGTGGGCATATAGGAAAAGCATTGTGTTTGCAAAAAAAACTTGATTTTTTCGATAATTCGAGGATGTCAACAGAATTATCCATTTTAGGAGATTTTAAGGCCTCCTGAGTGGTTTTGTGTGTGTCTGTTATTATTGTAGTGCCCAGTGTATTTATTCTAGAGAATTGAAACTTTGTACAAAAATCAGTATACTGCTGTAATTGACCTATTCAGAAAATCATTTTTTTGATGTCATTAACCTGCAATAATGACTCAGAAAAAATTTCGAAAAATCATAAATCACGGAAAAATTATGATGAAAAAATAACCACTGGGAATGAAACAAATCTATTTACTATCTGAGGATAAGTGAAGCGAGTCCTGATGGTAATGATGCCATAAATATTCCATAAACAATAGTGTGCTCATGCACTGGACAATACATAAGGTCAATTTACATGAAGTAAGTGTTTATAATGTTATAACATTTTATTTATAATATAATATGATATTATAATATTCTATTAAACAAATTTAATTTGTTCAATTTTTATATTGTAAGCCTATGCAGTTCATGTTACTTTTAGGGAATGGTAAAGTATTTTGTACGTTATATTTTGAATGTTTTCTATTTTAATTATTTAGTTTGTAGGTAGCATTTTCAAGATTGAAAACCCCAGCATACTCACATTTTGAGCCCCTGATAACTTCCATATTCCATAAAATATTAATCCACAACCTGTAAATGAATAGATAGTGCCCCACTTCAAAGCTCTCATGGCAAGCTGGACACCAGACTCAGGAAGTTCTTTAGTAATTGCACCGCCTTTTTCAAACATATGAGGATCCTTCTTTTTTGCAGCTGCTAAAGAAAATGCAAATGCAGAACATGCAGAAATTCCACTAACTGCAGCAAAGAAAAGGCCAGCTGAAACAGACAAAAAATGTACACTATATTTTGAACAAAGGTTCCGATATAAGTACTGCTTCATTTCATCATTCATTGTAAAACTAAGTTGAAGATGCAGAAATACTAATTTAGACATTTATTTTACTCTAAGCTAAAATAACTACTCATAAACATTAAAAAAAAAAACTCAAGAAAAAAATTAGATTCCCTAAAAAATTGCTCTGACAGATATTTGGTCAAAAACAAGTGACTGTTTTTGTCACCTAAAGGTTTGTCACCTAAAAGTCCCCAAGGTTCCATCTCCCCTTTGACATCCTCAAGTTCACAAATCTTGTAGAGAAGGAGCCTTGGAATCTGAGAGGTAATGCCTCTAAAATCCATTATCCTATATTATGCCTCTCTAATCCACCTTGTGATAATATTCTACCCACCAGTGAGCTAAAATGAAATGAGTGATTCTCACAAAATCTCGGTCAAAACAACAAACTTTATTTTTAATTGAAAGACAAGCTGCCTGCCAATGTGCTCTTGTAGGCAAAAAATGTCAACAAATGTTTTGAAAGCCGGTAGTAAACTTACTTGTGGATTCTATTCCACTATAACAATTTAACACGGGCCATACTCGTAATAATGTTTAGAGCATTCATGCATTGCATCCGCCGTTTGAGCTAATGGTGATGCACAATATTTAAAGAAAACACCTCTACTCTACAAGAATGAAGACAACAAATCAGATAAAGTGATGTAAAAATAAGGGGTCAGTGGTAGAGACAGAGTTCCGTCTCCCACCTTTCATATTGTCCTGAACAAATTCTGCTACCTTTAGTTCTCCGAATATTCACATTGCAGCGCTAAATAACATATCATTTCACCCTGCCAATTTTCACCAGCTAAAACAACATGTTCAAGTGGCTATCTTGTATATAAATAAGAAAAAGTTGAAAACATTAAAAATGGTGCTCTTTCTTGAGCATTGCTTAGCAATGGATAGAAATCAACAAAGCAGGATGAACACGTGGCGCTGACTTGCGGCATGGTAGTTGAACAAAAAGCAAAATTAGAAAGCAGGTCTATCTCACCCATAGGGAAAACGGTGGGAATCAGTACACTGTCTCTGCCCTCATTTTAAACTTTAAAAATCAGATTTTTATACCTTTCAACCGGTAGTCAGCATCTGAGGACTGTTCTTTGTTATTTTTAGACTCAGCCATTTGTAGAATATTTTTCTTGACAAATCTGATAAACTAAAACCTAGCAAAGTGTTATTTGACAAAACATCTAAACTAGCTGACAATGTACTAGTTTAAAGAAAAAGTACTGTAAGTTTTTGCTCATAAGCTACAGTCCATTTTACATTGTAAGGTTACACCCAACAAACAGTTAAAATTACCAAAATACTGGTAAATAATTTAAAATAACTCAAGAAGACACTCTGTACTCTTTGAATGCACCAAAATTCATGCAACTTGGCTTGCAAATTGAGTTTGACTTGACTTACTTCATTTCAAAATTAAATATAAAAATTATTCCACCATAATGGATTTCATCTTATTTTTCTTATTTATATTTTTCTTCTTTCTCATTTTATTTTATCAGTGTTGAAATAGGTTGAAATTATTGAATCTACTTTTAGAATTAATTAATAAGTTTCAGTGACCTTCAAGTTCTAGGACAAGGCAGGACGGGACAAGAACAAAAATTCAGAGAAGAGAACTAAACGTGAATTGTTATGTCGACGTCTCTGCCCTTTTTGTAGTTATAATTTTTAAAAGTTATTTCTTAATTGTAAACTATCGTGATGAAAACGCGAAAAAAGATTGTGTAAAACTGTGATAGTGATTCTTATTCGACTGACAGTATTGATAACTTCTGTTTATGGTTTAATCGAAGGTATTTTAGCCTGGAGCATTATAGGGTTTTGTTTTATAAAATGTTGGGAATGTGATAGAAAAAATAGTTCTAAGTGTTAAAATTATGTTAAGCATCGGTTTAATTAAGCAAATTTATTGTGTGAAGGGAATTCGAACATTAAGGAACGATGATAATTTTGTGATATGAATTTTGTCTTGGTAAATCATCTTCATGGTTTCAGCTGACACCTTTTACCAACCTGTTAGCGTCGATTTAATGTTCGATGATAAAAGCCCTGGTATCGAAATGGTCAAGATGACGAAGGTAACTAGAAAATGGGAGATGTTCCCAGGCAGGAATAAATTCTGCTGCGATGGCAGAGTGATGATGGCCCCTCAAACCAGTGTCTTCTTTATTACTGTTGGTCTCATAGTTGGCACTTGCACTCTTTTCTTCGTTTTCGAGTTAGTATTTGCATTTTTTTAACTTATTTTTACCTGCTTTTAATATGTGTTAGCTATTTAACAGGTATATTCTATACATCCAGTTAGCTAAGGAAGTAGTGTGGATATGTGATTGTCATTCTTGGAATGTAATATGTGGTAAAACTAGAAGTCAGCACTGGGTTCCTATCCACCTTTTACTATACTATACTACACTATTGTACTATTGCTTCCTCTTTTAATCCGCTAGAAAGCATCTCAGACCTCATACAAAGTTTGTATTCTTTATTTTGAATAGTCGACTTGACTAAGCAACCCTAGATATATTTCAGGGTTGCTTAGTGATGCTGACTGGCTGCTGTGTAGGTGAACTTTAGTTCACCTACACTGTGCCTTTAGCACACCTTAATCTAAAAACAGTCATCTCACGTTTAGAATCGGATCTGTCCCACTTGCCAACCTCATATATAAACATAGAGAATTTACATTTAATTCACTGATTAGCTGATAGAAAACCTGGGTTAAAAAATCCTAGACGGTATTGTTAAAACTGTACGACCCAGGATGGCCCACCGTAGAATTCGATGTTATGTCGGACCAGGGATGCGCCACCGTCGAATCCGTGGACAATTTTAGTTAAATAGAAACGAAGAAATATATTAGTGACTTATCTATTCAAAGTAATACGTCTATGAAATATGATAGTGTTATCAATTTCAATAGTTGCCGTTTTTTATTTTTACTATCATTTTGTGACTTATAATATGTAATTAAACATTAAAGTGTTAGTGATATTTTAATAACTAACTAAAGTAAACTTTTTAATACTTAGCCGATTTCGTATTTATAAATGAAAGTTTCCAATGTTATTGTGAAGACGTACTGAAGTGTACTAGCATGGATTGAAATAGCAAACAAAAAAAATACTCCTATTTATTTTAGCGCTTAGACATAAAAGTAAGCAAGTTTAATTAATATTTTGTTTTATTTTGAAGTTCTTTTAAATGGACTGTTTACTTTGACGTACTTTGTATTCATTTAGATCGTTTCACTCGTGTTTATAACTGTTTGTGCGTGTTATTTTTGAGATAGTTTTGAAGTTTACTTTCCGAACGGACTGTTTACATTGACGTTTTTTGTGTTTCATTTATATTTGTTTCAACTCGTATTTGTCTACTGTTTGTGCCGTCTTATTTTTGATTTCTTTTTCTGAGGACTGTCTACATTTGACGTATTTTGTGTTTATTATTGTTTCAACTCGTATTTATGTACTTTGTGCCGTTTATTTTTGATCTTTTCCTGAATGGACTGTTTACATATGACGTTATTTTGTTTTATTTAGATTTATTTCAACTTGTATTATTTACTGTTTGTGCCCGTTTAAAGTAAGCACGTAAAGGTAAAAATTTTAACATTTTTTAGTGTACATTTGTATGTCATACTACGTTTTATATGACATTAAATTATTAAGAGGGTAAAATTGAACCCAGGTTTAGTCAGTCAGTAGAGCTTAATGCGTTGCAGGGTTAATATAACCTGCAAGTGAGGGTTAATTTTTAAGTAAGTAGTTATGTAAATAGTGTGATGAACATGCTTGGCTAGTGTGCAACATTCACTGACTTATAGTACTCATATGACTATGATATATCTTGTTTTGAAGACATCTCCTTATATTTCCGTCACACGCGTTCGTGTACTTTAGTCATGTTTCAACATGCAATGTTATGCAGTTTGAATCAAATGTTAAAAAGCAGAAGCATTGCATTGTGCACAAGAATTGAATAAATAAATGATAAGGGAGGGGGGGGAATTGAAGAAGACAGTGTCTGTGCATGTATTGCTTCTTTAAAAGTTAGCAGGTTTTTTATTTTAACACTTTGACACACATATTTAACTTTACTATTGTGTGGAAAATAGTGTTAAGGAACAATGAGATTGGCCCTATCAGAGTAATATATACTTTGTTCAGCGCAAGTTTGGCAGGGGATTCAACCCCCGGAAATTTGTTGTGTAAATGTATTAAACACAAATTCAACCTGACACTCATTTTTGTATCGGGTTAAGTCTAAACTATCGGTTTTAAATTCTGTGTGAACAGTTGAAGTTGAACCCTAAGGGGGTTGAACACAGTGTTGAACGCCTGCCTAACCCTGCATGTGAACAAATTAATAGTATAAATCTGTGTTAATTTGTGGATGTGGTTTAACAACCACAACTTGAATCATTGGCTGTCACTTGAATTTTTTTCCACCCTGTCAATTGCTTATAACCATTTGTTTATACTACATTAATTGAACAATTTTATTGAATGTTATGAATTTTCACCTTTATGTCTCAAATTTGCCCCTGTATGCTTCCTCTGTTTAAATAAATGTTCAATGGCAAGTACTATGGTATTTTGTGTTTGTCTCAGGCTATGTCTTGTTTCTATTAAATGTACCATTTAAAAATTTCTGAATCAAGACATATTTTAATTTATTGTTTCAGGTTGTGATACTGATAAAATGATTCGCATGGTGATGTTTAGAAGTATTAAAAAAGTGTTCATCTTGTATACACATCAAGAATGAGGAACAGTGCACAGACAGATAAATGTTATAAAATAAGTTTACATCGACTTCATTGAAGCATATCCACTCAATGCATGAGAGAGCATTCATCTTATCTAATGCTAAATAGGACATTCATTGTCATGAGTAATCTAAGTTTACATTCAGTGGCCTGAAGTAGGGCTGAATTTGCCGGGACGACCTGATTTGACCCCTTTTGTCCCACTCAAATCTAATGTGTAGTTATTACTATTTTTAATTAATTGGTCTTAAAATACTGAACGTGCTAGCTTTTTTTGCAGTGTTACTACTTATAACTGGACCCGCCATTACCACTTATGTCCCGCTTGATCTTGGGTGAAGCAGCCCCAGTTAAAAGGGAAGTTAGATGCTGGCAATCTTTAACTAACCAATGCACAATAAAATAATTTTCTATTTACTCTCTTTTTTGAAATAAATGTATTCTTTCATGTTTTTGCTTTTTAAATTATATTAATTCCTTAATGCATATCTGTACTCAATCAATACTTGCAAGTGATAAATAAAAATATTACAAACCGGCACTTAACATTTTTATTATCTTTCAAAAGGCAAGCTGTCTTCTCAAGGTGTGATTTTGTTGGCAAATACTCTGTCAACAGTCGACAGAAAAATTTGTTGATGGTTCGAAACGGGTTGTTCGGTGAAAATCATTCCATTGGCACAATAATTTGTCTACGGTACGGACCGGGTTGTGCGTCAACAAGTTATTTATCGACCCTACGATTTTGTTGACGGACGATACGATCCTTCTCATAAAATATACTGCCTGTCATAGTCATCAATATGCTGGCTTGTGATGGGCTAGTCTTTTAATTAAACTCATGGTGGATTCTCTGTTCTTTAATCCACAATTGATTTGAAGGCGTTGCCTCTATTATATAAAATGAGCTCCCGTGGAGGGAGCTTAGTGACTAATTTCACTTCTTCATTGCTGTGGATCTGTGGCAAACAATATTGGAACTATAGCGTAATATAGTGATTGAATCCTTCTACCACTCTGCTAGCTATGTTTACAAGTTTTTTTATCGTTTTATACCAACCACAGACCCAACAAGTCAATACAGTACTGGTATTTCAGTTGAGGTAAAAAACAATGTGATTTCAATGAATCAAATCATCAACAATAAGTATCCATGTGGACAAGATTGTGTCATAGTACTAATATTGCGCACAGTTATATTCATTTGACTGTGTGGGAAACAGAGTAGAAAAACTTATAATTGAAAATTGCTATTAGTATTGGCTACACAGATGTAATGCACTTCAGTCATCACACACTATAGTATGAAACATGGTTAAAATCAATTGACCGTGTGGGAAAATAATATGAGGAGTGAATAAGCAGGCCGTAGCAATCCAAAACTTGTAAAAGGGGTGAAAACAATCCTAGAGGGGGTGATGTTTCACTAACCTTTAAAGAACTTCCCCTGAAAACTACTTTGTCAGAGACTTTAGGAGCCTTAAATTTTTCCTCTGTGAAACTCACATGAGTTGAACAGTGAGAAAGGACACTAAGTAAAAAAGAAGGTATTTGAATGGCTTAAAATAAAAGTTTATACTCTCAGAATTTCTTCTATCCGAACCATCAATTTGGCCTCTGGTGAGAGCACTGAAACGAAAAATGGACATAATTTGTACTTGGAGTATAAAATTTACAAAAGTAAATCTGAATTATGCCATTTTTCTTTGCTATCGCCAGAAGCCAAGCTAATGGTTTGATTGAAACGATTTCAAGAGTAAAACAAATATTTGGCGATAAATGAAAATCCATGTAACAAAAGTAGCTTCTATTAACTGTTCTGTTATTTCTCACTGTGATCTAGAGCAGATTTCCAGAAAAATTGTTATTCTTGCACATTTATGGCCATCTGAAGTTTCCATCTGCTTCAGATATCAAAATATGTATCTGGTACCTAGGGGCCCAGGTATGTGATTTTCAGAGGCTAGCATACTAACCCGCAATAAATAATGCATTGCGGGTTCTGAATATCGCGGTATCGCTACGAAATATGGCTTTTTTGAGTACAGCATTATGTGATTACTTAATGTTGACTTATTAAATAAGATTGTGAATTGTTATTTACACAGTTTCAAATGACATATATACTCATTTATGTCCTTTCTCTCATAGATAAATTTCTACATATATATATATATATATATATATATATATAATATATATATATATATATATATATATATATATATATTCCTTATAATTTTAGATGTTTGTATCGTAATGTTTGGAAGCTGATTTCTTCGAGTGAATCATTGTGTTAATTTTTCTAATTGGCACTTACTGAATAAGATAGTATGTCAGTATTTAGAGACTTTCAAAGTTTGTACTGCATGTCACCTTAGATCTTTACATTTATGCATATATACTTGTATATATTTTAGACTCGGTAGGTACTAGAATTTTGTTTGTAATTTTTTTTTAAGTGACAACATAATGTTAATTTCTTATTTCTACTTTTGAAGAAGCTATGTAAATTAGTATTTAAGACATTACAACGCTTCGTACTACATTTCATTCTAAATATTAACATTTTATACATTATTTAGTTCCACTATAATTACTCTATGTACTTTCAATTATCTCAATGGACTATAAGTATTTAAGATAGAATTAATTATCATTGTTTGGTTCAATGTTCTTCAATTGACCAACTAATGGCCGTATGAAAAAAAATTTAAGGATATTTTTTTTTTTTTTTAGTCTTAGAATCGAAATGAGTCTTTGAAGTTCATTGTTCTTCTTTCTCTTGCGTGCAACTCGAGCGAATATAACAAATGACCTTCGGCCTCTCGGCACCACACGGTAGGCGCTAGGAGTCGCTTCGCTATCAGTTCATCATATTACTACTTTATATAAGTAGTCGAATATCGAGGCTTTCTGCCTCGATATAAGCGAATTTTTCAAACATATAAGTCAAAATATTCTCGTGCGGAGGTCCGCACGCCGGCGCGATTCCTTTGAAATGCGCGTTTCTTGCTTATCAATCCAATTTTGCTTACTTTTTTGGTATATTTAAAAACTTGATCAATAGAGCACCAACTTATTTTTATTTTTTTAAGAAAATGCGCATATTTATCCTATTGATTATACACTACACAGCACAACATTATTTGCACTCATTTCAAGCTCAGCTTATGCCTCATGCTACTTTTTATTGTATTTTCTTCGAACAAATTAAATAACAAGTTGTGACTATTGCTCAGGTTATTAAATATACCAAAAATAAGTCGAATCTTCTAAAACGAATTTACCATCTCATTAGCGATTTTTTCAAAAGATTCGCTGAACAGTGATGTGTTTACATTATGTTATACATGTCAATTAATAACACCAGAACAATTCTGATAATGTAACTTCTTATTTTTTGTTAACCATACTGGTAGTACATGTGTAAACAATTTTAGCATAATCTAAACAATTTATGAAGATTTGTAATCTTTTGAAATGTTTGTGGGGTCATTATTGCAGGTTAATGACGTCGCACAAATTTCATAAACATAGATCTGGACATAAGCTCATTTTTTTAGAAAATTCGCTAAAACCAATGCATGTGTGCCTGCGCAATTAATGCCAGTAAAGGCCACCAGTTTTATCGGCTCTGGTTCACAGATATTTGCCTGACCAGTTTACTCTATTATACAGGAATCCAAGTCTCCCTTTTTTAATTTTTTTACTATGAGATACATGTTTTGAAATTTGGGGAATCTCTATTTAAGTTATTTTTTTGCATTGTCCATATATGGCGTAGCGCCCACCATATAGCCCTACGACACTAACTTTGAAAATTTCAAATTAGACCAATACTTTTACTTGTCCTCATTTATATACCGTATATATAGGAGAGGTATTGTTTTGCAAAAAAAATCGAAATCGAATTATCCGTTTCAGGTTTTATTCATGCTAGAGAGTTGAAAATTCGTAAAAAATCAGTTTAGTTGAGTATTAGGAAAATATATTTATGACTCATTAACGAAGCGAAAAATCATAAAGCGGAAAAATAATGTGATTCGATTGAAATTTTGCACAAATTTAGTCATGTGTAAGACTAATATGTGCCAAGTTTCA